>JABJVR010000103.1:7034396-7105219 GCA_025773905.1 Chitala chitala | reverse complement strand
AATGTAAATAATACCCACTGCTACTCAAAAGTTACATATTGCCCAAAACAAAATTGAAAGCTTATTTTGGTACAAAGTTTTATGTAATCAAACATTACAATTGAAAAGATTTGTTACAAATTAATGAAATTACTGTCTGCAGTGAATCACTGCTAGATTGTTAAATCAGTCATTTCAATTCTTAATTTGAAATTTTTACATATAACCGGCAAGTTATTTGATGTGAAATAAAAAAGGCATTGCAATACGGTTCGCCGTTGCTGTCATTTTAGTTTGTTTACCCATGAAAAAAATCTGATTTTTTGCATTCCGGTCATTAATGAGTGGCCAATTGAGATCGATCGGACAACACGAGATTTGTACCGATTCCTGTATCGGCTAGGAAGCATCGAAATAGTCGATAAATATCAAACTGATGTGGACCCCTACCACAGACCCTGCATCTTCACTGTATCTTGGTGTGTCCATTACAGACCGAAATTAAAGAATTTAATTTTGACTTTGTGCTGACATTTATATTCAAGCTTTTGTAGCATAACCAATTAATCTGACCTGCTTAGTTATAACCTAAACAATTAAGCGGACATATCTTACTGCAGATGACCTTATGCCTTGGTTTACAGGTCATTACACACACTGTATGCTCTGGGGATTTCCCAAAGAAAGAATTTCTGAAGAGGTGTGTTACTACTGGAAGCCAAAGACACTATAAATCAATATCGGCACTTAAACAACAGCTGTATAAAAGCAGACACATTCAAGAACAGACTGAAGGAGAAGAGGATTTAACTGAAAGTAAGAACAAACAGATCACTATGCCTTAGGCCTACTGTCCTCCTGCCACACCCAGCCGGGCCACACATAGCAGTAAGAGTTCTTGACTGACAGAACAACAGCCACGCACTGACAAACTAGCACTTCACCACAAAACTTGACCTTTCTGCCATTTAAAAACTGCAATATTGCCCACAGGTGCTGAAAAAGTGCTTGCTGCCATTGAACCAGTAACTGTTTGGGAAGATACTGCTGTTGGGCATGAGACTGAATTTCTGAATGTCAGTAAAGAGAGATTGAAATGGCAGTTATGACACATGGCATGCCAAGCCCCACTGGGGGCATAATCACAGAGGTGAGCTGCCCCGAAGCCAGAACAAAAAGCTCCACAGAGACTCGACACCTCCACACCTCCCCAGAACCCCACTGGCAGCAGTGTCCCCTATAATGGGCTTCCATTCCTTTCACCTTCTCACCACATTTGCTGTGCACTGGGGTTAGAATTTGTCCACTTGCATGTGATGTGTGGGTGTGTAGACATGGGAGCTGATGGCAGGCCCCCCAGCAGGTACACTGGGCTTTAATGGTGGGATGTACACATCCTGCCCTCATTCACCTCCCCACCCACATTAAAGCTTTCCTCCCCCTCTTGTTTCTCTCTGTAGCTTCACCCTGCCGTGTACACGACAGCCCCTTTACTTCGGTTTCTCTCCTCCCTAACGTCCGCCTTACCTCATACTGGGAGAATCCCTTTATTACTTCTTCCAGTCAACCTTGAATTCCATTCCTTCCCTCACTGCTCATTTCTGGAGTTTACACAGAAGACAGAAAATGAATGTTCTGTAACCACAACTACTTTTTAAACCTTGTTTTGTTTTTGTTTCCGACTTCTTTAAGAACTAGTTTTTATGATGTTTTGTCCTGAGCACCAGCATGAAAACACACAGACAGGATGCCCCTCTGCTCACCTGCTCCAAGTCTTCACAGGTTCTGGCGGACACAGCCTGGGACAACCTAGGACACCCCCCCACCCACCCACCTCAGGCATGTGCAGCAACACGTACTCATGATATACACGCACGGTCATGCAAACGATGCTTCCTCTGTGCCACGACGGGGTTAAACAGAGACCATAACACTTTTAACCAAGCTCAAGGCTTGTCTGGCCTGAGGGAGTGTGAGGGGGACGGTAGACCAGATTTTGGGATGGCAGTGAAGACAGGAGACGGCAGCTGGCCTTGTCAGCAGAGACATTCACTCAGCTAGCTCCTACCAGGATCACCTGTGGCCTCATTGGGCAGTCTCACTTTACAGTCAGATTTATGACCTCACTTCCATTACTTTGGCCTGCATATAAAATTGCAAAGGCATTTGATACAGTCAAATTACAGACGGTACAAATGTCATTCCTGTATAGGAGTTTCTGTTATAACACATCTGTGCAAAAGGACATAATGCTGTCATATAAAATTACGGTAGTTATAGTCTCCTATTTCAAAGGTTTGTCACAGATTTGGCATAGAGAAAATATACATCTAGATATATGTTTGTAGTATTCAGCCTGTGTGTGAGTGTATGCATGTGTGTGACCATGCAGATGCGCTCTCTATTCACCTAATATTCTTGGTGTGTTTGTGTTGTGGAAAAGGCACTGACACACACACTCCTCTTTCACTGCGACTTCTGCCTTCCCTCACAGGTTCTACTGTAATGGCTGCCATAGATCTGGCTGCATGGCTAACCTGGGTGAACCTGCTGAAGATAAGGTGTGCTCACTTTTTCTGCTCATTCTCTGCGTGCAGGATTTCTGTTAGAGCACGGCCTGCCAAAGCAAGCGTCCTCAGCCAGCACAAAGTCTGAGAGGTGGGAATAAGCACATCAAAGAGTCCGAGGATGCCAACTGGACCAGCAGAGGTGAATCTCCTCTAGTTCATCAAGGAGGTCTCATCATGCCTGACATTTATCCAGCCAGTCAATGTTTTAGGGCAAGCCTTTAATGGCCCGCAACAGGCCAGATGTGTATATGTAGTCCTTTATTCCTTTCCTCCAGCAAGACAGCAAATCCCCAGGTAACCCTGCACAATCTGTTATCCTGATACATAAAGCAGAAGTGGGGGAGAATCACCTATTGGGCACTTGCAAACAGACTCAGGTTGCCCCCAAAAACCGCAGAGGTTAACTCAACCATTGAGCTCTCTCCTGTAATCTCTCTGGGCATGCCCAGCAGCTGCCTGAAACATATACGTCATGGTAAAATCCATTAGTCATACGTGTGTCATGCGTTTTGTCAACCAGATACTCTTTTGAAAGCAATACTATTCTGTCAGACAACCAAAGTGAGACAAGATATGATAAGGCTCTATTAAAATGGGTAAGTGCCAGATAAAGCATAACTGTCAAATGTGCCTTACCCCTGAAAACCACAGGAGGCCTGCTCAGCCTGCTGTCGTGCGTAACCGTGTTTAGGCTCAGGTAAGTGGAGGCAGCTGGGGAAAGCCTGTGATTATGTGGTGTGTTGAACTGCCCACACTTGTCCCTCCTTCTGTGACTAAACCCACTCACAGGTACCATAATTGCCCTTGCCTTTTGGTCTGGGGCTCAATTATCTTCTTCATCATGCTTCTGCCGTGCCTTAGCAAAACGCCGCTGTCATTTTGTCCGGCTGTTTGTACGTTTCTCCCTTGCTGCTCATTGGCAGATTTTCTGGATGTATTTCTACATCTGGACTTTGGAATTCTGTAAACAGCCTGGCAGGCAGATATGAGCAGGTACACAGAGCAGTGGTGGGCTCAGGTCCAAGAAAGTGGGCACCGAGCTTGCGTTTTCGGCCTGTTTTCAATTTGCCGTTCCATAAACTGCACTGCCACCACTTTGTCTTGCGTAGAGGAAATTACAGACGAGGGCCAGAAGATGGGACAAAAGTGGATGCAGAAGGAAGAGAGGTGAGAGAGAGGATTGACTGATGAGTGCCTTGGTGTCTACAGCCGACATTCCTCTGCTCGCTGTGGTCAGAGACATAATAAATGAGGGGGGATAAAAGTATAGTCTAGTGCCACACTGACTCCATGTCTACAGTGACACACACAGATAAAGAGTAATACTTATGCTTAGGAATGTCCAACTGACTGCAGTCTGAACACACGACAGGCCCATTTACCACGGTAATATTTATGCTTAGGAAGAGCCACCTGAGACCGTTTTGGTCACGCAATCAGCCTAGCTAACAGCAGAAGAGAAGACAACTGAATGCCTCTGTACAAGTTTTGCGAGCCATTTTTAAGACTGCCCTCGGCTAAAGCTAACACTGTGGTTTGCTGCTGTGCAGTCAGCACAGTGGGGAGCAGATAGTAATGTAATAATCAGTTTTTGAAATATTGTATAGCTGTAAAGAGTAAAAGCCAGTGTATTTTTGAACAAGGTAGCTAATATAAATATACATATATGTAGAGTGGGCTAATATATATCTGCTGCAAAAGAGTTTTAGAGGTTTGTACTAATTATATTTCCTGGTGATGTATGCGTCTTGCTAATATTTACCATAATTAATATAAAAATTAGGTTGTCTAATTCCTGTTTACGTTATGTACGTTATGACTGCAAGCTTGCAAAATAACAGAGCATGTGGAGATGTTTTGTGTATCTGTTTACGCTCTTTGGGTCTCATTCTAGAGAAGTATAAAAGACACCTGTTTGCATCATCCTCTCCCATCTCACAGGCTTTCTGTACACTTATGGGACCAGTCCTCAGACTCAGTCCAAGTCTCAGAAGTGCTTTTACAAACTTCTCTATATTCATCTTTTAGAGTTCAGGGACCTTGGATCCTTACATCTATCTCCACTTCCCATTCACATGTTAATGAGTTTAAACTGACTATTGTAACAACAGAATAAAGGAAGAAAAAGTAGGAGTCATGCTGGTAAGAACTTAAAGTTTGACTGAGGAAGGTGTGTCAGATCCTTCTGGGGTGCTATTCCCCTGTCACTATCATCTCCACTCTGTCTTCATCCATCCGTCCCTGCTGATCTCTTGCTGGGCGTGGAGCACCAATTAACATTCCATCCCATGCGTCCTCATGGCGCTATAAATCTCTGTCAGGTCTCCCATTTCCCCATGCAGCCATCCTTCCCTCCCTGCTGTGACCAAAGGGAACAGGAGAGGAGCGATGTGACTGTGGCCTTTCTATGTGGGTTCTGAACCGGATCTCCAGACGGCTTCATGCTTTGCACTTGTTGTTTTCCCTTCCGTCTGAGAGAGCTATCATCAACGCACTATGTACCCACTAGACACGGTGGCTGTGTGGTAAGGTATGGCTGCATAGCCACTAGTTGCTCAGTGGAGACTTTATTTTTTTTTATTTCCAGTTTATCTGGCCATAAACTTTAACTGATGTTAACTGCAGTGAACACAGTTAAGTACCTTGCTGAAGGGCGTAATTCTAAACATTCTGCTGAAAGTGCACTAATCCACCACGCAACCCACCATCCAGTACCATGGATACACACCAGATTGGGCTGCATGAGGACAGTTCACAAGAAACTAAATACACAGCTCAGATAGTAAAAGAAGCAAGATCTCAAAGTATTTAGATGTAAATCTCACAACAGGATGAGACATGTTTTATGAGGAACTAACTAACTGGAGTCAATTTTTTCCCTTTTTCCAAAAAATCAGGGAGACTTAGCCTTCCTAAGTGGATCCTAACAGATTCTAGCATTTGCTAGGAAGCACATGGCTCATCCTAATCTTGTTCTGTTGAATCTCTTCCTGCAGTTCATCCTCAAATATGCACTGTCATCTCTTAATAGCAGCCTGGCACACACACGTAAAGTGTATGTTGGGTAATGGCGCAGACGACACACACACCCCCTCCAGCCACACTCCTTTAACCACAGTTCTGTGAGGCATGAAGTCAACTGAGCTACCCCAGCGGAGACCCAGTCTCTCAGCTACAGACTTTCATATGGAGAAGTGTTCTTTGCATTGCATGTATAAGAACATTTTAACAAGCCCTTCAGTTCACTTTTAACTGAACAGCATTCCTGTGTTGTGTTATGTAGTGTATTTTTATGAGTGTGAAGGGGTTCTAAATTTCATTAGACAATTTACAACTGTTTGTAGTAGCTGTAACTTACTTTCACAGACTTTACTAGCATGGGATGTCAAACTTGTGTTTGTAAGGAGAAGGGTTTGGTGAAATCTACACGTAATCCCCACTGACAAGAAACATGTTACTCAAATACGTGGTGTGTGTGTACTGGTGGTAAAATAAGCGATGGCAGTAAAGGTCCTCCATCGTGCTTTAATCTTAGATTATTTTGTTTATTAAGCGATGGCCAGGTTCCTCACATTCACATTTATTCATTTAGCAGACGCCTTAGTCCAAAGCGATTTACAGTGAATAAGAGCACACGTGCATGACAAAAACGAGATCATACAGTATCAGAAAATCTAAGTGCTTTCCTATAGTCAAAGTGCACACTATTAAGTAAAGCAATGGTAAAGTCTCACACGAGTCACACAACTCCTGAACGTACAGATAATTAATTGACATCTTGTGAATTAAATGGTTCCTTGGTGTCTTCCTTATCTGGGAGAGGACAGGTGTCCAGTGGTTTTATTACTTACAGTTGTAGTGTCATCTGATTTAACCCACTTGTGTAGGGTGCGTAATTATAAGTAGGTAACGTGAGTAAACACATTCCAGAAAATAAATATAATTAGGCAATAAGTAAATATAATTTAATTAAACATAGTTTCAGTATAAAAGAAAATAGACTGTCGTTATTTAAAATGTGGAACTTGAAGTCACAATATGTATTGTAAATGAATTCAAATGACATTTTTTAATCCTTGAATGCGCATGGATTACATGACATTAATTTAGGATAATAAAAGTATTTTCCAAACAAGCGATATATTATGACTACAGACAATACGTACAGTTTGTTGTTATGTCTGTACAAATCCCAGAAACATCCAGGTATAGAGCTTACAAATTCAAAAACTGAACTGTTGACCAATTAAGCGGCTTTAGAAACGAAACCAATAACAAAGACGTCAGGAGGAGCTCTGCCACTGCAGCAATCATTACTCGTTTTCAGAGCCTGTACAAGTCAACTGGAAGCCTAAAATCTGTCACAGTAAAATATGGTTCAAACAAGTGCATAATCAAGATCGGGCACCAATAGACCCAACACAGGACACACTTACTCCAGCCTCCTAGTGTTTCCACATTCTCAATTCTTCTAAGATACACCACTAAAATATAATAAAAGAGCACACACGGACTTAGGTAGAATATAAACTTTACGCAAACTAAGCAAAAATACGCACAAACCTACATTGGCAAATGTGCAACGCAAACACTGACCGCTCTCCTGACACCTAAAGTATTCTCAAATACTTTTATTGCCATCGTGTGGCAGCATAGAGAAGTGCAAAAATGGAAAACAAAATCAAAACTCAACGGAGTAAATATATTTAGATGTGAATTAATCCCTCCATACTCCAATAGCTGCATTAATATTAAAAATAACTTTTAAACTACACTATATTACCAAACGTATTGGGACACCCCCTCCAAATCATTGGATTCAGGTGTTCCATTACTTCCATGGCCACAGGCAGGTGTATAAAATCAAGCACCTACGTATGCACACCGCTTCTACAAACATTTCCAAAAGAATGGGCTGCTCTCAGGAGCTCAGTAAATTCAAGCGTGGTACTGAGATAGGTTGCCACCTATGCAATAAATCTGTCCTTGCTATTAAATATTCCATGGTCAACTGTTAGTGGTATTATAACAAAGTGGAAGCAACTGGGAACAACAGCAACTCAGCCATGAAGTGGTAGGCCATGTAAAATGACAGAGCGGGGTCAGCGCATTCTGAAGCGCACAGTGCACAGAAGTCGCCGACTGTCTGCAGAGTTAATAGCTACAGACCTCCAAACTTCATGTGGCCTTCAAATTAGCACAACAACAGTGCATAGAGAGCTTAACGGAATGGGTTTCCTTGGCTGAGCAGCTGCATTCAGGCCTTACATCACCAAGTGCAATGCAAAGAATCTGATGTAGTGGTGTAAAGCACACCGCCACTGGACTCTAGAGCAGTGGAAATGTCTTCTCTGGCGTGATGAATCACACTTCTCTGTCTGGCAATCCGATGGATGTGTCTGGGTTTGCCGGTTGCCAGGAGAATGGTACCTGCCTGACTGCATTGTGCCATGTGTAAAGTCTGGTGGAGGGAGGATTATGGTGTGGGGTTGTTTTTCAGATGTACTTTTGAGACAGCCCAGGAAACACTCCATAAGATATACTCAGTGTGATCACTTTTGCTGTCACTTAGACCAGTTCCACTAGTGCACAATTCAAAATTGCTCACAGCACATGTAGTACACCAAGGTTACCAACACACTCCTGCCACACATTAGTGAGCTGCAAAAAATCTCAAGTAAAGAATCAGAATGCCAACACTGCTCTGAATTACCTCAATCTAAGTCATTATGCTGTTTTAAAAACTTCAATCCGGTCAAAGCTTTAAATCAGTAAAAACCAAAACCTGGATGAAAAACTTTCTTTTTTTTCTTCCAATGGTACATCGGCATTGAAACTGAAGCATAACCTGAAAAGCCCACTGTACAGTCTCCTGCAGGTGAAAAATACTGACCGTCATTCATTATTACTGGGTCTACTACATTTTACACTACAAAACTGAAATGACAACGTACACACAAGTCTGAACTTCTCATACTGTAATCACGTATTGCACATTTCCCACGAAGTATGCAATACGCAGTCTTCTGCTTTTTTCAGTTTCACAGTTTATGGTTTTGTCCATTCATAAGTGATCTCTCATAAATGAAAATAATTTGCACTTCTAAAACTTAACACCACTGCCGTAGTGAGTAGACAAAGTATCCAGCATGTCAATACGTATTACGATGCCAGCATTCCCCTCCTTACATTCAGCTTGTGAACTTGAGTATCAAAGCCATGGATATCGGAGTGTTTTGCAGCTGTTCCAGGACCTGGAAAACAACTGTAGCCTGGAGGACAGAACACGTCACTGGCACTCTTGAACGGATAGAAGTATTACCATTGTTTAGTCAGCGGAACTAGTATTTTAGCAATACTGACATAATGCTCAAAGATTTAAAGGTAAAACAGCAGTTCTGCAAATGAAAAACATGCCAGAGCTAACAAACACTTTCCAAGTTTAAAACCAAAATTATTTTAAATTGAAGAAATACAAAGTAAATTCAGCAAATGTAAACAATTCATGCCTTTACTTAGTCCCCCATTTGTGTGGTTAAAAAGCAGAAAGTCAAGCAATATATGGTACTCTCATTTCCTTTTCCTCCCCATCTCCATCTCCTGGACCAGGCATTGAGTGGAAGGGTTGGCCCAACCGGTTCCTGCAAAAGAATTGTCCTTTTTTTGTTCCACTATATATACAAAGATGCCTATTAACCTCACATACTTGCCAGTGTGATGCTGTTGGGCAGTTTCCAAACATTGCAAGGCAAATTCCTGTACCCAGTACATACAGGTACACTATTACTCTGATCCCTACAAATGGTTCAAACAGTTATTCTGAGGTTATCATCAAACAGTGTTATTCTATAGATTATTTAAAGTACCAGCTTTCATAGGATAGCTAATAAATCAACACAAGACAACTGCCTGTGGTCATATACACTGATCGGCCATAATATTATGACCCTTAACATTGTGTAGGTCCCCCTGTTGCTGCCAAAACAGCCCTGACAACGTGGAGGCATGGTATGTGGCATCAAGCTGTCAGTAGAAGATCCTTAAAATCCTGTAAATTGCAATGTGGGGTCCCAATGGATTGGACTTGTTTATCCAGCACATTTTACCCCTGCTCCATTGGATTAAACTCTAGAGAATCTGGAGGCCAAGCCAACACCTCAAACTCATTGTGTTTGTCAAAGCATTTTTGAATCATTTTTGCAGTGTGGCAGGGTGCATTATCCTACTGAAAGAGGTCATTGCAATCAGAGAATACCGTTTTCATGATGGGGTGTACTTGATTGGCAACACGTTTAGGTAGGTGGTACTTGTCAAAGTAACATCCACATAAATTACAGGACCGAAGATTTCCAATCCTATAGCATCACACTGCCTCCACCAGTTTGCCTTCCTCACACAATACATCCTGGTGCCATCTCTTCCTCAGGTAAGCCAGGCACACGCACCTGGCCATTCACAACTTAAAAAAAAAAAAAAAAAAACTGATTAGTCACATCCGACCACCTTATTCCATTGCTCTGTGGTCTAGTTCAGATGCTCACTTGCCCATTGTAGGCACTTTTTGTGGTGGACACCAGTCAGCATGGGCACCCCGACAGTTCCATACACAACAAACTGTAATGCACCAAGTTCTGACACCTTTCTATCAGCACCAGCATTAACTTTTTTTCACAATGAGCTACAGCAGCTCTTCTATCGGATCGGACTACACGGGCCAGCCTTCTCTCCCCACGTGCATCAACGAGTTTTGGCCTCCAGTAACCCTGTCATTAATCAACATCACAACTTGGCCCTTGTCAAAGTTGATCAAATCCTTAAAACTGTCCATTTTTCCTGCTTCCAAAACATCAACTTTAGGCAACAAATGAACATTTTGTCCCTGATATATCTCACCCACTTCCAAGTGTCATTGTCACAAGATCAATGTTATTCACATCATAATGTTATGGCTGATTGGTGTATAGTGTTTGAATCAACGTACCATTCAAAATGTATAGCAGCAGAAGCTAAATATTAGCAAAAAAATAACAGCATTTTTTTTTTTTTTTGCTGCTTAGAAGTAGGTTGTAGAATGCGGTTTATGTCAAGTTTTTACAAAAAATAAAAAATAAAAAATAAAAAAATTTCCAAAAAGCACTAGACAAAATCCCTACTTTTCCCATGAATGCCCCCCACACACAGAGCTAGCAATTGTTCATATGCAAAAGTATCACTAGGTGAAATAACCCCAAAACAGAACACAAAATGTAAATCAACATGAATTTATTTTACACATCTTAAAGTTACCTCATAGAGGAACAGTAACAAACACATTAAAAAAATTATACATCAACAACAGAGTTCCAAATCAAGAGGGTTTAAGATTTTTCCCCATGTTTATGTGTATCAAAATTTTAAGTGCCATCAACAATTGAGAGGTATCAGCCAACAGTTGCACAAATAGCTACAGACCCACACCACGATCCTCTCCCACCTCTGCTATTACATCCACTTTATTTCCCAGTTTAAACATGTTCATAAAATATAACTAGAAGCAAACATGTGAAAGTGGTGTCAAAAATGACTGTACAATATGATCAGGGAGAAAACATCGGGAAATGAGGAAAATAAAACTGCCAGTCTGCACATTCAGTGTCACTTTGGATTTTAACCACATCTTTTTCTTTAAAAGCCTGCAGAATCCTGTCCTACAAAGATGCAAAGCACTCCTGAAACCAAGTTGAAGGAACATAAAGATTTAATACATGGGTCTTAATAGTTTAAAAAAAAAAAAAAACAAAAAACCCTGAACAGAACCACGGTGACAAATCAAGCAAAGCATTTCCAAATGGGACATTCTGAAAATAGTTCACTGATTTATGTAATTTCGCCACTTAAAAATTTTTTGGCACAGTTTATTCCCCACCCCGCTTTCCTTTAAACACCAGTTTTGGAACAATCCTTCTGAGCCCTCCCCATATCTGTCATTCTGATTTCCTGTAGCCAATGGGAGTAAGCTTTTCTTTTAAGTCAATCGGTCGTTATTTACAAAAGCCAGCCTCCCACCTTCACAACTTGACAGTCAGGAAGAGGGCAGGTCTTTAATGGGGAAAGCACATACAAACTCCTTGAGGCATTACAGGGAAATGGTCATCTCCAAAAGTCCCAGGGACGAACCGAGGCGCAAGAGACGTTGTTTCAGAATGCTGAAGCGGTTGAAATAACTATGATTTCATACATTCCCAGGAGTCCTCTCAGTCCCAAAAAAATATATAAAAAATTAAAATAAAAAAAAAATTAAAAAAAAAAAAAAACTTGCAAAGTGTCACTGTCATGTTTGCTCCCACACCCCATATAGTGCAATGATTTCTGATATGTGTTGTATGAAAGTTAAAAAGAGACCACAATCGTTTGTTATTAAAATAAACAAAGAAGGCCACAGTAGCCTCCTCTTCAGTCTTTCACCTGTACAAAAACACCACAAACTCAAGTCACTTAAATAAAAAGACCTGCAAAAAGGTGGTGTATGAAAGTCTGCTGGACGCTTGAGGGGTGGGGGGGAACAGAAAATGGATCATGAAAAGGTAGACGTGTCTCTCAAGTGCGTGAGACAATTCAATGCTGCAAACAGGCCACCATCATCTGGGATATTAGCAGTTTTTTCATCATGACCCCCAATTAAACTCCACCAAGCTGGAGACTGATCATGTTCCACAACGTTCCACCAGGTGTTAAGCAGAGCTGTCACACAGAGGCGATGACTATCATAAGGTGGGGAGATATGCTGGAGATGCTGTTGAGGAGGTCAGGCGCAAGTCGGGATAGGTGACTTTCTGAAAACTCGCAAGGCGGGAAAATCTGTAACACATAGGCAGGCTGGAAAAAGGGGTGAAAAAAAGATTAGTAAAAGTGTATCTTGAAGGAAATTGCAAATGTTAACAGCAGTTCCTGAGAAAATAAAAAGTGAAATAAAACAAGTGTGGAAGACAGCACCTGATACTACAAACAGCAAAAGCCACAAGCCTCATGAAGAGCAACTGCTCCTCCTTGTACAGTGGAATGGGTTCGTGACATGTCACCTACTGTGCAAGTTCAGAGCACAAAAACCACAGCAGCCTCTATAGACAAGCCTTCATTTTAAGAACTGCATACCTGGTTGGAACCAGGGTTGGGGACATTGATTATGCCAGCAGCCAGCTTAGCTTGAAGGTAGGTGATAAAGCCAGTCTTCAGGGCATGGGTCTGACTCAGAACATCCCCTTGATCCCGTCCACATGGTAATGCCAGCAAGAGGCAGTAGTCGCTCTCCACCTGAACAAAGTTGAGCAACAAGTGTACAAATGACATGCCCACATCCACTTTTACATTTCCACTACTCCCATTTTACTAGCTTTCATTCATTATGGATCAAAAAGAAAACAAGGAAATTTTCAACAAACTACAGAAAGAACAAAGTCAAGTTTAACAACAACACTCATCTCCAAACAGCCAGCAAGCCAATTAAGTGACTGAAGATGACTGAGGACAACTACTGACCATCATCCTCCTTGCAACACCTTCTAGCTGCGATGCCTCAAGTCTCATTCTCTGAGCAACCCGAAGCAGGGGACCCCCTTCTGGGGGTGGCAATGACCGATGTGCCAGCACATTATTGCCAGAGACGAAGTGTAGCTGGACAGCAGCTGTGTCATTCTTGAGAGCCAGCAGCCCTTGCCATACAATGGGGTATTTCTGCTTGCATAGAGAAAATGGAAGCCCATTACAAGGGTCAGTTTGAAGAGGGGAGAGAGGGAAAACAAAAGAAGGTTCTATCTACTGCATCATACCACCATTTAACTCACCGTGAGAAGCTGTGCCGTGTCCACAGGCCTAGGTCCAGTGGGTTCCAGCCTGCTGTCAAGCCGTGGTTGTGAAGGTCCAGGTGAGGCAGGCAATGGGCTTGACAAAGAGGATGACTGTGATCCCTTTTGGCCAGAAGATGAGTGGGTAAAGTCCGAATAAGCATTACGGACATGAGAACTCTCCAAAGCTTTAGGCTCACCCCCCACTGTTATCCCCGGGGATGTCGCCTGGGGAGTTTTGTTATGATGGTTAGCATCTCCATCCTGAAGAAATGAGATGGAATACAAAAATGAAGTCGTATTAAAAACACTGTAAATTGTAAACACTGAATATGATAAGCCAGTTACCACAACTCTTACAAATTTTATATATGTGCCTATGAACATTTTAATGCCTACAAATCTGGCGAAATCTTTATACAGTTGCTCAAGATTAAATTGTGAATATATATTAAACATTCTTAAGGAACCATCACATTCATTGTTAAAATATTAGATAATCAAAATTCCACTCACTTGAGATGGTGTGATGCTACGAGGAGCCATACCCATGCCCAATGGAGAGTGGGCTGTAAACTGGGAGTGCCGACCCCTCACATCACAGTACATTCCTGGGTATTCTGAGAAGGACCCTGCTGCCCCAGGGGGCATAAGTTGAACCCCCTGTGGGGATACCATGACAGGCATCGAAGAGTGAACTCCCACAATCCTGCTCTCACTATGTGGTGAAGACGGAAGCTTTCCATCATGCACTTTTTGAGCATCTTTCCCAGGCAAGCTTTTTCCCATTGGAGGTGTCTTAGAAGAGGAAGAGGAGATGCTGGCTGAAGATGAAGATAAGGAAGCCTCTGGAGTGCATGAACGGCGTGAGTCAGGAGCTGAGTGTTCTCCTAGCTGGTGGTGCATGAGTACACGCACATCACGTTGAGGCATGCTATACTGCTCCAGCCTGAGGCCACCATGATGCATCCCACGGTAGTCCTGCTGCATGACCATTACATCTGGCTGTAGCTGTGCTACAGAAGGCCTGCGCAAAGCCTGGTGAAACTGTCTGACCTCGTCCTCCCCGGCTGTAGAACCGCCACTACTACCAGCAGACCCAGTAGAACCCGGGTGAGTCTGCAAGACGTCTCGGATGTTAGCTGGTTGTGGTGTGCTTGAGCGCTGCTGAGGCACAGGGCGGGGAGAGGACATAGACTCTGGCCGCATCCCGTAACCCATAGTTGATAATGGAGGGGTATTCATCCTGACCTCACCCTGAGAGAGGTGCCCCAAGGAAACAGTCTGGGTGACACTGTGTGGAGGCATAATAACCGACTGTTCTAGATGGTGCGTGCCTGAAGTATATTGTGACATGGCTGGAATGTTGGAAGGCAAGACTAATGAAGGTCCAATGGAAGAGGCAGAACTACTGGGTGGGCCCACTTTACTGAATGGAGAGGGAGAGTGGCTTGAAGTACGAGGGGAGTGAGGGTCCTGCTTTGATACACTAAGATGTGGGAGTGTTCTATCAGTAGGGGTACTAGGACTGGAGCTAATGTGATTACCAGACAAAGAAGGGTGATGTGGGCTCATACCTGGACTTAAATTTTGGAGCTGAGATTGCTTATTTGATTCTATCTTCAATGGCAAACACTCAGTTCCAGCCCCTTTCTTTGAATGCTGTTGCAACATAGCTTGGTTATAAACCAAAACCTGGGGACTACTTGATTGGAGTATTTTTACAGTTCCACCTGGTGGTCCAGAATGGTACTGCGATTCTGATTTGTCCAGGTTAGGACTATCCTGTTTGATAGATGAGATAACTGGCTGTGTGTTGTAAGGTGGACCTGTCAATACCCCACCACTGTGTCCATACCCAGCAGATGTCTGGGAGCCTTTTGGTGTTGTTGGATGAGTTGAAGTAAGTGGGTCCTGCTTAATTTGGGATTTGGATACAGACTGAAACTCAATGTCAACAGCGCTGGGTGGTGGAATCTGGCTGATTTTGGCACGAATGAGCTGGGATCCTTGTGTCTTCTGACGTGAATAACTGAGCACCACCACACCTTCGGAGGTGTTCACCCTTAAGCCAGGGCTGGAGCCAGTGCTGTATGCTGTATTGTCCACCAGGGAACGGCCACCACTACTCCCTTCATCTCCAGTAACTAACCCATGATATCGCTCATTCATGCCAACTCTGTGTTTTAATTTAGGGACTGGCATGCTAGCACTGCGGTTACTCAAAGTGATATGTGGTGTCTCTTCAGAGTCAAAAGACAATGGAATACGGCTGATAACAGGGGTACCAGTGGATGCAATTACTGAATTCACTATCTTCTCACCAAAAGGCTGCTGTGTTTCAGAGGGCAGTTGTGATGGGAGCTGTTGAGTTGAATGTGGCGTCACAGGAGATGGTTTATCTTCACTCAAAGTAGGTTTAGAAGAGGCTGAGTCAGATGAACTTTCAGTCTCTGACATCCGTGTGTCCCCCAAGGTGTTTGTGAGGACCAAGTTAGGAACTGAAGAACAACTGGAGGCAGACACATACTTGGGCTCCATGAGTATCTTGCGCAGAGTACTAGAGCTAGGGTCAACATCAGAGGCCTTTGTGTCAGGTGGCAAAGGAGGATTTCCTGAGGACGTTGTGGATATCGTTACAGGAACAGATAAGGAGGGCACTGTACATTGTACAGGACAAGAAAGGACTATAGGGTCCTTGGATGTGTGCCAGTCTCCTGAGGAAGCTGGTATTTTGCTTGGGTGTGAGGCTGCAAGATTCACCTGATTTACAGATGCTGTAGGGGTTGATACTACTTCTGTGTGTGACGGTTGCCCCCTTAAGAGAGAAATGTTTGACTGCTGGGCAGATTCCATAGGTTCAGGTTCTCCTACAGGAGACTGTTCTGCTTCCTTTGAAGTGTCAATTTTCTCAGACACCTGCTTACTAGAGTCTGCTGGGTGAACTGTAGATGGAGTCTCTGCACTGGATTCATTAGCTGGTGTATCAACAGGTAACGAATGTAGTTTAACTGTTGCAGAATCATGGTCTGATGTGCTCTCTTCTATAGCATCCCCTTTTTTACTGGCACTGCCTTTACGGCTCCTAGACTTTTTTTGAGTTTTGAGTTTAACTCTGACGCCTTTCTTTGGCGTTTCTGATGAAGCCATGTTGGGAGTTGGTTCTGTTACTTTGGAATCTGGGATTATGTTCTGTATCTCTGAGTCTGTACCCATGATGACTAAATGAGTCTCTGGCTCCAATGCCTCACCAGTGGAAGCAAGAAGTGGATCTGAGTTAGGGATTATTTCAGTGTAGGTTGAAGAAGCAGGGAAAACTTCAGCATCAGTAGAAATATCTTCTGCTGTGATAGAATCAATAGCTGCTGCCAGTTCAGTCTCACTAGCTGGATTAGCTGGTTTTTCCTCCTCAATTTCATTTATTGGCTCCTCTAAAACTGGGGGAATAAGGTTAGGCAATTCAGAAGGAGGGTCTTTGTAAGGAGGCAGAGTGGGACTTTCTGTAAGCTTAGCAATGTGCTCTACAGCTTGTTCAAGCTCCATCTGCCGCTGAGTTGAGACTGGGTCTCCAGGGGCCTCACCATCAGACACCTCTTCATCCAAGCCAGACAGTGGCTCTCTGAGCTCTTTTGGGAGGCCTGGTCCCTTGTCTTTGACATTTCCACTTGGCCTAGTCTTCTGTGTAGATGTTTCATAAGACTCAGATTCACCTTCGCCTGAATTGAGAACACTCTTTACATCATCAACACTCAGTCGAATCTCCAAATTTCTCAAGCTTAGCGATTTGTCTTCCATCATAGGCTTTGTGTTCCGAGTCAACCTTGCTGTTTTTGTTTTCCCACTCTTTTCAGACAGCATTCGTTTCTCCATTGAGTAGTCTGAAGCTTTCTCACTTTTCTCCTTGTCCAGGAGATCTGGAATGTCTTTGTTTTGTTCTTTCTCTTGCAGGGATGCCACATTCTCCATGATGTCCTCTTTTGATTTCACAATCTGCTCTTGTAAAGTGTCATCTTTACATTTACTAGCAAAATCCTGAGCAGACATAGTATCTTCGTTTCTATGCACAATCTGCAGAGATGCACTGTCAGACAATTTCTCATTTTTACCACTTTTTCTGTTCTGTCCAGGTACAGATGGAGGGGACCCTTGATTAGACTGCACTTTTTGTGTTCGAGGTGAACGCCACCCTTCTGTTTTTGTAACCTCAGAACTGATAACACCTTCTTTACTGTCAATCTCTTCCATTTCTGCCATTTTTGGTGGGTCTCCTTTAACTGGTGAGAGGTCATCCCCCCGTCGCCTTGCCTTGGGAGGTCGACCTCGCCTAGGAGGATTTGGTGCAAGTAATGAATCTTGTATCTGCTGCTGTAAGGGCTCTTTGTCTCCACCACGCTTACGTGTAGAGCGAGGGGACTCTGTTACATCCTTTACAGCTGGCTGTATGGTTTCATCCTCAATTGGAGTAGCGTAGACTGATCTCACATTTCGACGCCGTGTCCTGCCAAGTGACAAGCTCTGTTCATAGCTCTGCTCAGAATCAGGGGCATGAATTGGTGACTTAGTTTTTGAATCAACAGTGGTCTTGTAAGCCTCTCCTCGAGGAGATGAAGCTCGTTTCAGCTTCTCTCTGTCAATCCGCTCACTCTTGCGAGTAGCTTGCTTCTCTGTGCTTGTTCCTTGAAGCACAGGAGCAGGTGGTGCTGTAGAGGGAAGCTTAGACCTTTTGTTCTTGGATTTTCTAACTGGGGGAACTGGTTCTACCTCTGCATCATCTGAGACTTGGATTTGAGTTTCTGATTCATCCAAGCATTGTTGTGGCTCACCATCCTGGGATTCAGGTTTTCCTAGACAAGCTTCTGTATCTTTAATAGTTTCTATCAACTCAGGCTTACAGGTCCCAGTAATGACAGAATCAGAAGGTTCAGTATCAGGTTGACAAACAGACTGAGGGTCTGGTAATGAAAGGTGTTCAGACTCTAAACTACTCAGAGATGCTCCAGGAGTAGGAGGTTTGACATCAAGGTATGAGCTTTCCAAAGTCAAAGCATTTCCACCTGAAATCTTTACTTCTAACATTTCCTCTTTTGGTTCCATTTTAATTTCGTGTTTTTGAGGTGTACATTCAAAAGCTGTTATGGCAACTGAGACACTGGGTTGAACTTCTGTTAGAGGCAAAGAGGGATGTTGTGAAGGCTTTTCAATGTGTACATTTTCTTCCTTTATCTGTAAGGGCTCTGTAGTCTGTACACTTTCTTGAAGAGGGGTAATTTCTACAGCAGTGGGAGGAGGCTGGGAGACAGACACAACAGTGGCAGAACGGGGTGGTTTTAAATCTAGTTCTGATGCTGGCTCAGGCACTTTTGGAAATGGCTCCTGTTGCCGTTCTCCATCATGTGGCTTCTCTTTACTAGCGCTATCAGCATTACTAATTCTTGTAGGCTCTGTAGACTGTGGACGCTGATCTCTTTCTTTCTGCAATCTTGTCAATTCCAAGAAACGGCTGTGAAAGAGTACCATTGGCTCATCATCTGCTTCCGTTCCAGAATGTCCATCAGATGTGCCTTGCCTACCCGGCAATTGGCCAAAACCTTGCTCCATCTCCTCATCTTTTCGCTCAAGATGTTGTAGGCGTCGAGTATCCTGTTCAAAGATGGAGCTGTAAAAAAAACGAGAGGCAAATAATTCTGGGCGTTCTTGTTCCTCTGGCTTTGATTCCTCTTTCTTATCATCTTGATTTTCATCAGAATCAATCTTCTTCTTCCTGATTTTTTTCTTCATGTACCAGGAGGGAATAGGGCGCGGTGCAGACTCTACTTTCTCTTTATCCTTATTGCTGCGGAGGCTGGCAAAACGAGAATCACAATCCAGGAAGGACCAGTTGTCACGAGAATTGGACAATGATTTAGCTCGTTCAAGTAAAGCTTTTGTATCTGGTGTTATAGTCTGATCCAGTGCAAATGAGAAAAACTTGTTCTTCTCTAAAGTTGTAGATAATTTTAGATCTGATAGCCTTTCTTCACGTTCCCTAAAACGATAGGAAAGAGAAGTAGAGGGCTTTGGAGATTGTCTTTTATTCTCCCCATCTTCCTCAGAGTCAGACTTAACCTCCCCTGGCTCTAGATCATGTTCTACACGTTTGTGAACTCCCTCACTTTTGACTATACTACCAGGAAAACTCATATCCAATCGTAGGTCCTGCCTTATCCGGCTCTCCCAGCGCTGCTGTAGGTCATCCTCGGAAGCAAGAGGAGGGATCTTCAGTTTAGGCAATTCTGACTGAGCAGCTCTTGGTTTATTAATCACAAGATCTAAACCATACTGCAGATGGGAGAAGCCCTTATCCTCTGCTTTAGGAGACACCTTTGTTTCTTTTACTGCCACTAGAGATGGTGTATCAGCAGTACCTTCTTCATCATAATTAAGTTGTCTCGTCCCTGCTGGCGATGTGATATTCCGCTCAGAATCCTCACTCAGCTGTCGGGAACTCCGGTAGTTACGTTCCCGCTTAGTACTCAAGTCATATTCAAATGGGTCCAGTTTCTTACGCTTGATAGGAGGTGAGTCATCGGTAACGTCCTGCGGTGGCTTCCCAACTTCATGTACTAGGCTACGATGCTCAAAATCCTCCACGTCAGTACTCTGAGGACTATCAGATTTACCTTGTTTGTCAGACTCCTGTAACTGTTGCTGTAGTCTTCGATTCTGTTCCATCTGTTTCCGATAGCTTTGAGAGTGATCAATGTCTAGGGCAAGCCGTTGCTCTCCTAATCCTGTATCCTTCTCCTGTACTACAGTCTTTTCTGTTTCCGAGAAGATCCATCGGTCTTGCTCCTTTATGTTTTCTTTGTCCAGACTCCCATCGTTTGATAAAATTCGGGTGACACTAGAACTCTGAGGTTTAGGTCTGTTTGGAGGTTGTAAATCCATAGTTTCTTCTATGGATTCCCCCTGTCTTGTTAGATCAGAACCAAGCACTAAATTATTCCCAACTGGTACACTCCCAGGTAATTCCCCATCCCCATCTCTGGGACTGCAAACCGTAACAAGTCTCTCAGATTTAACTTTACGATACTCTTTTCTGTGAGACTCTTTACGCGATAACTTCCTGTCACCATCAACATCTTTTGAAATAACAGAAGTATCAGATGACTTTTTCTGCCCAGGCTTACTTTCCTCTTCCTCCTGGCTACTATTCTTCAAGCGTTCCGTTTTCCCAGCATCTCCAAAACGCCTCTTTCGAGCTGCTAGTCGGTCAACATCCATAACAGTGCTGACACCATCCGAGTCAGATTTTGGATGTTTCTTTACTTTAACTTTTGCCTCTTTGTCCACCAATTCAACCTGGTTTGCAGAAGACTTTTCTTTGTGCACTTTCCCCTGTTTACATAATTCTGCTTTTTGAGGTCCCTTCAAATCAGCTGAGGGAGGTGGGGGCAGTGGTGGAGACCAAACATTGTCATTCTCAGTCTTTAACCGTTGCTTTTCAATACTGGCCTGCTCTGGAAGTTTCTCTTCCTTCTCCTTAACACGTGTAAGCTGCACCACACAAGGAGGCAAGTCCAAACGACCTTTGACTGCACCATCCTTCTCTTTACTTGAAACTTTTCCAGTTTTGTTGCGAGAACTTGTGTCTGAGCTAATTTCTTGGTCAGCTTCAGGCTCTGTCTCAGATGAAGGGATACTAGGTGATGGGGCCTTTACCTTCCGTTGCTTGGGTTTCTCCCCCTTTTCCTTATCAATTTTTTCTTTCCGTCCAACACGCTTGTCCTTCTCTCCACCACTGCTTCGTTCCAACTCAAAAATTTGCCGCTCTTTCTCAAGCTTCTCACTTTTGATATAGCGTTCTGCTCGAACCTTTTCTGGCTTTTCATAGCGAGGTGGAGAAATTGAACTGCAGCTGCCACTTCGGTCAGAAGAGCGACTGTACATGCGTCGTTCAGGATCACTCGTTATGCGATCAGATGGGGAGGGTGAAACAGGAGGAGTTGCTGGACGGCGTGGATGAGAAGGGCTCTGACTTCGCTCGATAGTCCGTCTACTATGGTCACGCTCTCTGTCTGTCTCAAAGCGTTCCCTCTCCCGTTCCCTCTCACGCTGAAGGTAGCTGTACTTCCGGATATCCTGCTCATAAGGGTCACGGTAGTCCCGGTACTCACGAGGGTCATCAAAGTAGCGAGGGTCATAGTAGTCCCCCTGGTAGGGGTCCCATTCTGGATAGAACTCTCGACCCCGAACAGGGTACTCACGACGAGGGTCATCTGCATAAGCAGCAGGTGCACGCATGTTTTCATAGTAGGCGCGCTCTGCTGAGTAATCGTGGTACGGAGGCCTGCGGTCATCTCTGCCAAGAAGACACAGAAAATGAGTCCTAACCCTCAGACCAAATCACTTTCAAATTAGACTTCCAAGGACGGCAGATGAGCTAAAACACACATTTTCTTCTGTGCAGGTAATCCCTCGTCCCTGAGCTACTAACCACAGTTCTTACTGTTGATGCAAACGATATACCCTTTTCACTCATTATATATAAACTGTTTAACATGGGGAAAAAAATCTGCTGATGCATACAGTACGAATGAGAAACTGCACAATTAAGACATGAGCAACATTCAATAGAAATATCAATGGAATGAACCTGACCTTCGTTCAGAAAGAATTTCATAGAAGTCTCTGATGTCTTGCCCAGATGCCTGCATTGAGCGATAAAAAGCCATCTGACTCTCCTGATTAGCAAAATCCACCTGGGAATGGGGGAAAGAAATTACAAAATTTCACACGTATTTCAAATTACAAAAAACAATGTTCATCTGAGATGACTGTAGGAAGTAATTTCATAATTCACCCTGAAAAATGTATGGCATCACAAGCTTTCCAGAAAACTATTAACTCATGATTTACCCAACCATAGATTGTCGTCAATTCCCTACCTTAATTTTGTTACCACCAATCTTCCAGCCCTTAGTTTCTTTCACAGCTGCTTGTGCACATTCGATGTTGTTGTAGAGGATGAGCGCCATACCTTTTAGTCTGTCAAACACAACCTGGGCAATAACAAAGGCACAAGTCACATAAGGAATGGAAAAACTGAAAGGCAATGAGAAACAGTAGAGATGAGAGGCTGATTACCTTTACAACATGTCCATAGCGGCAGAAATGACGAGTGAGGTATTGCTCTGTAATATTGGAGGACAGACCATCGAGCCACACACATGTTGTAGGCATGCTCTTCCCAAACCCCAACTACAAAACAGGAAAAGTGTTACAATCATCCACTACTCATTCTACCAGCACAATTACCAGGATAAACCAAGTGTGCTTTAAAATAGGAAATTAAAATATCAGCCCAGCATTTTACAAAACACCATTCTTGTGTGCAATTGCTTAGTAAATATATACCCAGTTACATACATCAAAACTAAAAAAAAATAAAGATATTCCCTACAACACCACTGTCAAACACTAGCCTATGAATTTTTGGCTGCCAAATGCATCAGCTATAATTATACTGGACACAGAGCAATAGATAAGGTGCATACTTGCATATTTACACAATTAGAAAACACCGGATACTCAACTGTTTTTGGATCAAAGTGTACTACTGATATGCTGGTGTAAAAAAAAAAAAAAAAAAAGGATACGCAAATAATTTTAAACTGTTGCGTAATTAACTATTCACAATGGTAGAACACGCAAATAAACTGGTTAATATATCCAATAATACAAATGTCTTGATTACTTTGTACACTAATGCTTCCGACAACAACCCCATTCGTTGGGATTCTAATCACGTCAATAGCTGATGACCTATATTGTAGCAGGTGATTTCAAATCTATCTGTATCGAAAGAGCGGCAATCTGTATCTAAATGGTTGTATTTGAATGACTCGACAATACCAATTAAACTTGAAACCATGGGGTACTGAAAAGCTGGACACCCATTTATTTTGATAAATACACAAATAGTTGTGTATTACCCCACAGTTTTACAATTCACACAAAAACCTTATGTATTGCTCTGTGGACAATTCTAGTAACAAGTGCAGAATCTACATTGAAATAACTAATGTCACTCATGTTACCAAGATAATAATAAAAAATAAAAAAAATAAAAAAAAAAACAAAAACAATTATACACTTTTACTGAACACAATGCCGAGCAGAAAGCACAACATCACTTACACAACACAAATTCAGAAAGATAAATGTTTTAATGCAGAACTGCTAAAATAAATGTCTATATCCACAAACATACAGCACATTCATATTCAAAAATATGCCGGTGTGCTCATAGGCACTGCATTAGGACAGGCAAGACAGGCAATTGCCTGGGGTCCCAAGCTGGGATGGGGTCTTTCATGGCAGTCAATTGCATAGTACATATTACAGCAATAAATCTGCCAAAATTCCCTTTTTTGTTTTTATTTTTTTAAATATATTTTGCCTAGGGCCTCTAGAGTCTCTAGAATCCCTCAGAGTGCACTAACACTAGCACAGAAGGGTTTCCCCAGAAAAAAACATTAGTTAGCCTTCTTTTTTTGGTCAAGACCACAGATAAAATCCAAGTGGTTTTAAACACCTAAAAGACTGGATGTGTGAAAGAATGGGAACAGTACCTTCAGCCTGTTGTTGCCCAAGTACTCTCCATCCATCTTCTTAATGGCCTTGCAGACACTTGCAATGTCACAATACTGCAGAAAAGCATACTGGGGAGCTCCATTCACTTTTTTTATGTCTATGTCCTGGAGCCAGGGACAGACAGGAGAGCCATGAGTGACTTATTTTAAACAACGGTCCACAGCTCTGTGGTTAAATTACTTTACCAGTTAGTCATTAAGCTGCTTTGCATACTCTAAGATTGTACTTCTATCGTCTTAAACAAGGCTGACAAATTAAATTCATTCAAGCCGAATTTTATTGTGACGCATGTCATTCTTTAGTTATTTTGTTTTACCTCAGTATTTTTAAGACTTGAACAAGATATTTAGGTGTAGATTAGAGGCTGACCGAAATTGATTTTTTTTTTGTTTCGGCCGAAACAGAAGCCGAAAGACATATCACCCAAAAAAAATCCCAAATACAAGATTTATGAAGTATGCCATGATGCTATGCCACTTATTAATAAAGAACTAACCGTTAACAATCACTAACCGTTAATCACTAACCGTTAACAATTTGTGAACATCAATACTGTTAATTAGTAATTAAATCCAAACAAACGAATATTGCAGTTAAGAAACAACAGCTTTTCCACATTCTCGCCCAGCAAGTTGCTACGCCGGTCAGCATACAACTGTCCTGCTGCACTAAACAGCTGTTTACTGGCCACACTGGTCGGCGGTGCAGACAAATATTTTAATTGATTAATTATCACCAATTCACTATAGAACTATTAAATAACAGACAAGCTTTGCTTATACGTAAGCTACTGCTGTAACTACGGCAACAGGCTAAAGCTTCGTATTAATATTGTCAGACGAGTCTCAGTAACTACACTCGTATAAAGTAAAGCAGGACTTCAATGAGTGAATGAATATCCTTCGGACTGCCCAGCGCCGACTGCCGGCCCACAGTCAGAGTCGGAGCGACAAACAGCGCTACTGTAACATTCTAACTGCCCAGCGCCGATTGCCGGTCCACAGTCAGAGTCGGAGTGACAAACAGCACTACTGTAACATTCTAAAAACAGACACTCAGTTGATGACCGAAAGTCTGTATCAATTTTGGCCGAAACCGAAAGAAAACCGAAAGTTAACTTATCGTCTTCGGCCGAAAAAGAAAGGACACCGAAAGACGTCATTTGCCCACTTTCGGTGCCGAAACCGAATTTCGGTCGGCCTCTAGTTTAGATACATGCTCTTAACCAAGTTGTATGGAATACGCAATGTAAAACTACCACTGTGGACAGGGTAGACAGGACATGCCAAGTATCATCAAACAACAATTTTCCGTGTACCAAGTTATATGTGCAACTTCATTTCTGTATGTTAGTTAAAGAAAGCCTTTGTATCTGATGAGCTCAGTAATTACATAGACTATGGTCACTAACACTTTAACATACCACAATCTCTCCAAACCGCTGGAAGATGTTGAGCAGGTCATGGTAGCTTGTGGTCTTCTCCAAGTTTCCAATAAATAAAGTTCGCGTAGCCTTGGGGTGGAACTCATCTATCCGCTCATCCAATGGGCGAAACTCATTTTCACTCTCAGTCTCTAAAGTGTGTGTGTGGGGAATCAGAAAGAGACCATGAACAGTCTTAGCTACAGCTTTTGTTTAATACCACCCAATACCTACAGCGGGTATAGAAAAGAATCACATTTTGTTGAGCTGCAGCCTGAAATGAAGGCAGACACAGTTTTTGTTTTATCCAGCTGTATTTACTGAGTGCATCCTATAACATTCAAGTGAAAGATATAACACCAACACATCAGAAAAAAATTTTTTTTAATTCAAAAACAGAATCACTGAGTTAGAAAAAGGATCATCCCCCTCCTAAAATGACTTGTAAACTCAATCAGGTGTAGTTAATCACCTTCTCAATGGCACACAAAGCCATTTCACTTTCAGCTGTGATCAGCTGTGGTCATTTTGATTACCTCAGCATGAAAACAGCTTTCCTGGATAATTTCAGTCCCTGGTAGTGCAACTGATGCAAACAATCAACTATGGGTGGCAAGGCACTGTCAAAAGATCTCCGGGATAAAGTTGTGGACAGGCACAAGTCAGGAGATAAAAATTTCAAAGACTTTATCAATGCCTATAAGCACAGAGAAGTCTATTATTAAAAAGTGGAAGGTATTTGGTACAACACAGACCCTCCCTGCATCAGGATGTCACTTCAAACTGGATGAAAGAGCCAGAAGGAAACTTGTCAGAGAGGCTACCAAGAAGCCTATAGCAACTGTGAAGCAGTTGCAGGAATTTATGACAAAGAGTGGTCATTGTGTACATGCAACAACAATATCACAAATTCTCCACAAATGTGGCTTGTATAGGAGGGTTATAAGAAAAAAGCCACTCCTCAAGAAAGGCCACATGAATTCACAACTGAGCTGTGCCAAAATGCACCTTGAAGATTCTGAGGCCACATGGAAAAAAAAGTGTTATGGTCAGATGAGACTAAAATTAATTTAATTATTTGACCTGAACAACAAACAATATGTCTGGCGGAAATCCAATACAGCTCACCAGCTAAATAACACCATTCCTACAGTACAGCATGGAGGTGGTAATATCCTGTTATTGGGGTGTTTCTCTGCAGCAGGGACTGCAGCACTTGTCAGGATAGAAGGAAAAACTGATGGGGCAAAATGCCATCAAATTCTTTAGGAAAATCTGATGCCCTCTGCCAGAGAGTTGTCAATGGGAAGAAGGTTTACCTTCCAGTATGATAATGGCCCAAAGCACACAGCAAAAATTACCACAATGGTTGAAGGAGAAAAAGGTCCTTGTATGGCCTAGTCAGAGGCCATTGAAAATCTGTGGAATCACTTGAAGACTGTAGTCCACAAATGGTCACCATCAAAATTTAACTGAACTTGAGCAGTTCAAAGAAGAGTGGGTAAATATTGCAAAGTCTAGATGTGCAAAGTTACTAAAAAGACATATCCCAACAAACTAAAGGCTGTAATTAACGCAAAAGGTAGTTCAACAAAATACTGACACAAGGTAGTGATACCATTTCCAACTCAGTGCTTCTGTTATTGAATTTTTTTGTTGTTGTTGGTGTTATATATTTTACTGGGATGTTATAAGTTGCACTGAGTAAATACAGCTGGATAAAACAAAAACCATGTCTTCATTTCAGGCTGCAAAGCAACAAAATGTGATTTTTTTTTTTTAAAGGGGGTGATTCTTTTCTATACCCACTGTATATATGTTTAACAGCAAACAATACCCAACTGGGAACACACCTGGCCCATTCCATGCTGTGACCTCAATCTGCATTCCAAAAAAGAGCTTCCCCTTGGATGCACTGAGGGCCTTCTCTTGGTCCTCCTGCTGGCGAAAGAAAACTAGACCATAGCGCTCTTCTGAGGCACCATGAATCTGCACTGAAGTCACCTTCCCATACTTCTTAAACTCATGAAACAACCCATCTTTAAGACTTGTGTCTGGAGAGAGGGAGAAGAGACATTTATCACTGCTATGATGACATGTGGAGCACAAACAGCTTTAAACGACTACCAAGCATTCACTTCTATTTTTATATCCACAAACATGCAAGTTTAATGTGCTCTAACATCCTCTTACAAAATTAAGCCCAGAGGCCACAGACATTTCAATAGATATCCCTTGAGACTCAAATTTAACCCATAGTTTTAATTTTGTACCAGCCTCACCTGTAGAGCGCACAGGCAGGTTTTGCACTTTGATGCCGTAGCTTTTGCGTGGTTCATCCTTGTCAAGGTTTGCCAGTGGCTGAACAGGAGGGGCGGGGACAGCCGCAGACTGAACGGAGCGCGCAGGAGATTCATCGCTTGAGCTGCTGCTGGAGTCACTGCTGTCAGAGGAGAATATGCACTCAGGACTGTGAGGCAGAAAACTGCCAGTCAAACTTACACCAGGTCAAGAACACAGAACTACCAACTCAGAAATTAGAACAAATTAATACCAACAAACTAACAAGTCACAGGTCCTGTAGAAAGCCTGGATCAAGACCACATCATAACATGTTTATCTTTTTAATCATTTTATAATAGCTGCTCCATCTTCACAGTTTCATTACATGTGACAGGAGCACCCATAAAACTGATCTCAAAATACAATCTATGTTTAATTCAAACTGGTATATTACCAACCTACCAACCCTGAGGATATAACTGTGTAAGCTTCATTCCAAATATGTTAATTTTGGACAGATATATACACATATACATATATATGTGTGTATATATCTGTCCAATATATATATATATTGTCCAATATATATCTGTGTATATATATATATATACACATACACATATATATATATATATATACACATACATATACATACACAGGCATATACACATACATACATACATACAGGCATATACACATGCATGCATGCATATACACACACATATATACACACACACATATATACACACACACATATATACACACACACATATATACACACACACACCACAGAATAAAATGCCTCAATAACAATCTGAAATTAAATATATTACATTTACCTATTATCAAAATCATCTAAAACAACAGACGGACAAAATGCTTAATTTTAAAAAGCTTGTAATTTCCCCTTTCCTTGATGCCATTGACTCACTATGAATTAATGCAATTCTACTTTTCTGCCTCCTGGTGGCAACCTAATGCAAACTTGGAAATGTGTGGTAAGTTGGGTATGCACCACTGACAGTGATTAATTCTCAGTGAAAAAGCACTGCAAGTCAAAAGGACTCCCTGACCAGTTACACTCATGTTCTCTTTTATAACCCATATAATGGAAACAATCCATCGCATAGCTATTTGATTTGTGGGACGTTTAAATATACTTAATTTAATCAACCTGTTGAAAAAAAGAATTCTGAAAGGACATTTTATTTCAACAATCAGTTAACTGTGGTTTCACATGGTATTTGTTACTTTGAAAGTTCGCTCATCTTTTGTTTTTTCCATCCCAAAATTAGTTATTTCACTTAAATGAGAAGTCACAATTCAAAACTCTCAAATTACATAAACCACAGTCGTTCTTTGTCACATTCCAAAAAGCGTGTCTTTGAAAGGAACATCAACTGAAATGCCAGTGCCATGCTCAAAAACAGAAATCCAATGAATCATGATGTTTACCACTGGGTACAATCCAAGCTTCAGATTTAAATATAAAAAGCAAGTTAATGCCCAATAACACAGCACAATTTCATCTCATAACAAGAACACCACATGTTTCATCAGGTGTGGGGGGGGGGGGTGCATAAAGAAAACTTGGCTTTGTCTGTACCTAGCAGTACATACAATATGAACAGCCATCTGTGCTATAAACAGAACCTGTAATTACTGGGTGACGGGGCTACATGTGTGTGGTCCAAGGCTTTGGTTGACACTTGTTCTACTGTCATTGGGAATAAAGTTGAATTCACACAAGCCCAATGTGTTCACTCACTGTTCTGATGCATGACACACGTTCACTGTAACATTAAAAACATTGAGCGCCAATATTAACTGTGTATGCAAAACAGAAGCAACTTTGAGCACAAGCACACAATTTACAAACGTACTACAACCCAAAAAAAAATATGGTAAACATATTCATATGAATGCATTTGCATTATTTTGTTAGTCAAACATTTTTGCTGTTGCCTAGCAACTTACACGCACCCCACACACACACACACTTCAGGGAAGCATCCCATTTTAAGCATTTTATGAACACAGGTTGAACCAATAACCCCTAAGTCACCAGATCATACGTCACTATATTACCTCAGATGGAAATACAACAAACTTCCTCTTGCTATGCATTTCAAATACACATGTATGCAAGCAGATTTAGTTGGGAATGGGAATGTCTCCCTTGTCAGACACAGCCCCCCCTCCCCAACACCTGTTCACTCTCCACTCAGATTACCCAAGTCACCAACTGCACTATAAGACATCCATCATAGTCTAAGAGTGCCTTTCCAATGGAACACCAACTGTACCGTACCACGCTGACACGAAGGTTGTACACACAGTAGTACGAGTATCACTACCACTGAGCAGATATGGCTTGAAGAACCATTTCTTAACTTGGTGATGCGTTACTGCATATCATACGTAAACCATGACACAAACAGGCGGTGACATAACTGCACACAGTACTGTTATAACATGAAGTTGTGTTTGCATCTCAGCTGACAATTTGTGTAATGACATATGATTGTGTTAAATATTGTAAGATGATTCAGCAAATGTGTCGTAGAACACCTTTTAATTTCTCACTGACCCTTCCACATCACGCTGTATATTCTATTCTGACCAAACAGCTAAAAATGCTTGTTTTTTCATTTTTTCGTGCTTGCAGTCCATCAAAGAACCATTTCACAGTGACAAAGCACTAGTCAGTTTTATTTCACGTGACATGTCAAGGTATGAACCAGGTAGAACTAACTGCAGAAGAAAAGCAATGGAGGATAAAAACCTCTGGATTCACACTGACAATCCTTTCAACAATGTACTGGTTGGAACATGCATCTACTCTTTGCCAAGACCTGCAATGAAATTGGTGTTTGAGAGCTAAATGTTTCAATTTAAAATGTCATTGAACAGGTTTTGGGTATAAGCACAAAGACCCAATCACTACATCATTATGGCCACATTATTGCAAAGAGTTGTGGCATGCAGGCACTAAACATCCTCCTCCCCCCACAATAAACACTACAATGAGACCATACTTCTGCTAAAAACACATCCCCTGTGGTCTAGCAGCCTTTGCTTATCCTTCACCTTGTATGTATTAAATTAAGCAGAGAAGTATCAGTATTCTGATCTTCAGTGTCATCTTCTGAACTATGCAAAGAACACTACGCTCAAGCTAGCAACAGAAAAATAAAGGACAGATGTCCTTCAAAATTAGACATTAAAAACATAAGAAGCATTACTATTACTGGGATCCATTACAATTTTTATTCTCTTTCTTTTGTATAGTCTACCCCATTTCCTCACCTGTGCAGCAAGCCCCCACACGGATTCATAACCCCACCCCTTCTGGAAGGAGGAAAAAAAAAAAAGTTTCAAAACACAGAGGCATGGCCTCTGGGAAGCGGCAAGGAGCCAGCAGTAACCAGATAATTCCAGTTAAAACCAGATTTTTCAATAAGGAGGGGCATAAACATAGGCAGTGATAAAAATTTACCAGCTGTCTCTTCAAAGTGTTTTCAGGTTTGTTATAAAAATTTAATATCAAGCCATTCATATACACTAATGGCAAGACATGGGGGTACTGAAATAGTACAAGCTGACCAAGTTATGCATTGTGGGAGACAGGTTTTATAAGAGTCCGTAATCAGCCCACATACTCCTCATCACCCTCCAAGGTCCTCCAAACAATGACTTTGAAACATTCTGATGAACTCTTTCTACCTTATGGACAGAAAACATATAAATGCAAAGGCCTAATAAACAAAACTGCTGAACTGAAAATGCACATTTTTAAAAATGAACAAAACGTTAGTCATTAGAAGAATTTCCACTAGGTAAACAAACTGAGGTTGATATTTCCATTTCTGGTCTGCCAATTGGTTTTAGAAATAGAGCAGCATGAACTACAGATGCCATGACTACACAATCTGTCCACTCATTCCAAACTCTGCTGCTCAGTCTGCCTGTTTCTTGACTTTACATACAAAGCATTTCATTCAAAACCCAAACTGTAAAGGGTTTCTTTTCAAATCTGAATGAAACTTTAACCAACCCACTCCATTTAAACAATGGTTAACTTCACAGGAAACGCTTCAAAAAGCAGAAAAGACTGCTGGCGGTTGCATTTGTGTGGCAAAGTGGAGGAGGGGAGTTAGCTATAGTTCCTGCAATGTATGTGACCAACAGCCATGATGATCTCCGGGTGTAAAACAATACCATATGCACAGAAATAATCAGACTGCATGCTTGGCTTACATAAATATTTAAAGCGAACATTAATGTAAAATACATACAAGGCTTTTTACAGGTGGTGTTTACGGTACAAGGTCTTCTCAGTGTACACTCGTTTTACACTGGGGGCTGGATGAATTACACCACATATTCACATGCAATACTGGATCTGGGGTTCATTTCAGGACAAGCCACTCAGTGGGGACCAAGGAAGAGGAGGGGGCCTTTGCAATGTTTACTAAACAGATTACCTACCACCATCAGTATGCCAAAAGTGTTTTATTTAATAGCCATTACACTAAGCACTCTACAACTCAGACTTTTTTCCACTTGCAAATAACTGGGCCAAACTCTCAAGTTCCTGGTGTTTATCACACCCTTCTGAAGGTTCCTCATACTCAGAATAAACTAGTCCTAACAGAAAAGCAAGCCACTTGTAGCCATTTGGACCAAAATGTCTTTTTGAATTACACCTGCCCTTTTGAGAGTTACTGACGTTTTTAGGCAACGTATGAAACATCTGTGTTATTTTAATTTTCTGAATAGTTTCCCTAGATATTGTATATAATACCTAGGCAACATACAAAATGACAAGTACTATTTTAGGCTTGGCAGAATAAAATGCCAAGAAAATGCATGAAATATTAAGCGTTTCATTCACCACCATCCCATTTTTGGCATTCTAGAGATTTCCTAGGCATTCTATACAAGGCCTAAGCTCACGTTGTCAGCAACATTACTACTCTTCCACACAAGTACAGCTGGTGCCTGTGTTGGCAATATGCCTATCGAAGAACCAGCCCATGTTACCACCACCTTTGGCATCAAACTTGAGGTAGTGGAGCAACTACATGACTGACCTGTTCCGACAGCAACACAAAATAAATGTGGCAGACTACGTCCTCTGTACAGCATTACTTGTCACTTTCAAAATGTTTTCATACACAAAACGTATTCAGTGCCTTCAAACTGTACATAAATATGTTTGCTAAATAAGTGTTTAACAGTCAAAAGAGGCATTAAACAATTGTAACTTCAATTTTCCGTTTGCAACGCTACAAGTTTTTGATAACCAAAAATACACCACGTTTCAATTATGCAGATGGCTTATTTGTCTGTTGTTCCTAAACAGTCAACACAATTAAGGATTTTTTTTTTTTTTTACCATCAGTTATAAGACAATTTTATTACAAGCAAAAACCACTGGTAGGGACAACATATTTTGGAAAAAGTGCAAAAACTACATACATTGCTCCAAATTATTATGCAGGATGTAATTTGAAATCATCCTATAGGTCATAATTAACTCAAAACAGATATCTGTTATTTGTTGCACGAATAAATTATTCTTCAAAAGATAATATGTAGCTTGATGTAAATGTTAACACACGAGCCCTTTTTTGATATTACTGTAGCAACTCTCTCATCCATCAAACTTGTAAGTCCACGTATAACGTTTGGTTGTATTTTGTTTGACGATGTCATCATTACCTCCCAGAGCTGCTGTTTGGATGTGCACTCCCAGCCACCCTCACAGATCATCTTTTAAAGGATGCTCCACAGGTTCTCAATCAGCTTGAGTGCATGTTTTTTTTCCTCCTTTTATGGCCACAGTTCATTCATTTACATTCCATAATAACTAAAGAGCCAATGATGTTTTTGCAGCATGGGCTGGTGCGTTAAACTGTATGAAAATTTTATTTTCAAGGCACAACTTCTTTTTATACCACGACAGGAACTGGTCAGTTAGGAACTTCACATATCTTGCAGACGTCACGTTGACACCCTAAGGCACTCTAAAGGAACCTACCATCTCATTTCCCAGTATTCCAGCCCAAATCACTCACCCCCCACCATCGCAGTGTTGCTGGCACAGGGTGACAATTCTGACCTCTATCTATTTGGACCACCCAGTGTAGCATGATATTCATCAGTGAATAAAACTGACAATTAGACTTCATGTATTTCTAAAAGGTTCTCTTTGTAGACTTCGGTTAGAGGTGGCTGAAATACATCTTAATACCCAACTACCAAGCTCCTGAAGATTCTGCATTGAGAGGTTTTCTTGGGACTGTGGAAACATTAGCAGTTTCAAAAACCTGTTTGCTGCTCAACAATGGGTTCTTTACAGCTGCCCTACTATTAGATTGTTTGATGTAAGACTTCCTTAATAAGACTTTATCTGACTGGATTTGTCTGTGCTCTGAATCACTCTAAATCTTTTCACAGTTCGATGATCTCTTTTCAATCTTCATTAAATATCAATGGTTTTCAAAGCATTTAGTGAAAAACTATTTAGTGTTTTTCATCTTCAGACAGATCTTTTTCCTTCCCCATATTGCATCACAACTGTGACTTGCTTAATGTGGAACAACCTCTTTAAGCATGTTTCCCTTTTAGTTATGATCACCTGCTAAACTAAGCAACAGCCATGCCTTATGACTTATCTAACAATATGTGAGCAATGAAGCAAAAGCTAGAATGTTTACTGTACTGAAATTCTACTGATATGTGCATAATAATTTGAAACAGTGTAGTTTTTCCTAGCCTTCAGAAATTTACATCATGAGTTTGTCCAGACCAGTGAGGTCTAGAGGCTGACTGGGAAATGACTGTAGTAGACGTATTGTTTTTTGGTGGAAACCAATGAGTTTGAGTTTTTGGGTGTAGGCACCATGAATCATGTTGGTGGAAAAGAGGATCTGGTGCCAGGTAGGTGAGAAATGGTCAGAGTTTAACATTTTGGGAGAGAGCACTGGAATGTATCAACTGGCAGTTGAACTGTAAGTAGTTCTACATTACACAAAAGCCACAACAGAGAGCCCTAAAATCTAAAGTGTAAGCTCAAAAGCCCAGCTAAAAAGCTTGGCTGACTTTGAACCACATTTATCAAGTTAGAAAAAAAAGCAAACTTACAATTTACTTTTAAACTGGTAAAAATATAATAATTTCACTCAATTGTCAGACCAAAAAAAGGCTTCTTTTTTCAACCCCCTCCCCCTTTCAAGACTCATTGCAGGACATGTCAGAAAGCCATTAACAAAGCAGGGCTATTTTTCCCACAAAAGCCAGCTCTGAAAAGAAAAAAGAAAAAAAAAAAAAAGAAAACACACAGAAACAACTATGTTGTTTCAAAACGATGACAAATGGACCCCTGTACATATCTGTTACTGGTGGAGAAAAAGGGAGCTTGCACAAATTTAAACTCAAAGACAACAGACGAATATTTCAGCCAAGTAAGGTCTAATGCATTTCAAAAACCAAGCTGAGTAACCCATTTTAAATAAGGCAGGGAAAAACTGCTCAGCACTAGTAACTAGATTTCTAAAAACATACCATGCAAAGAAAACTTCCATATTTCAAACTTCCATACTTTTTACATGACTGGGTAAACTTCACGTTCCTTGACAACACACTTTATAACAAATGGCAAAATGGTAAAATAGTAGTGCCATTAAATTACACTTATTAAAGTCATTCAACCACCTTAAAAAATCTGACAAGCCTGACTAGTTCTTTAATGACTGAACTGAATATTCAGACGTATATAATAGGGATGCCATCAGATAACTGGATAACCAACTAACTGAATGAATTGTTTGACCAGTGCTATTGGTAAAAATTAACCTGCTATAAGTAAGTTCAACAGTACATACTTGAAGCAGCGGTTTTATCATTTTCATTATGAATTTGAGTTGTACAAACGGGTTGTAACACGAAAACAGACGGGGGGTGAGGGGTGGGGATGAAGCAGGCTGCTAATAAAGTGTCCTGTATGAAATAGTAGCAAAGTGTGGGTAAAGGGACCAGAGATACCAAGCTAAAACAACGACAAACAATAAACATACTATTTGATTGGTGGGTTTCTTCCCCCCAACATGCTTTGATACTAACAGCAGAGTGACTTTTACAAAGGAAGATTTCTCATTTCATTTTCTTGTATACATTTAGTTTCTCTTGGTCTCCTGGAGTACATACCTCTGGTACAAGACCCATTTTGATCGACATAACCATGTGGTATGGTGTAAACTGTGCAATGTTACATTTACATTAACCAATATTAAATCTTCAGTGTAATATCACATAGGCCATAAACATGCACAAGCTGTGACAGTTAAAGGACAGCCAACTTGTCCTTGCACAGCGAATAGCAAAAATCAGAGTGGACATCAGAGAGAGCTGATGACAAGAACACATGACAAAAAAAGCCTTTTTCTGCTGGGAGAAAACTACTCCTATCAATCACATGTTGTTGGTTAAAATAATTTTCTAAAATTTGCATCATAGTGTATAAACAAACCATCCATGTGCCTTGACAGGAAACAGCATGTGCATTTTACATCTTTCACACACACATCAGTTTGGACATCTCAGTTTTCTCATAATACATTCTCAGATTTTCACGAATGCTGCTAAAGTGCCACTCTTTTCTTCTTCTAGAATAAACCCACTAAACTGTCCCAAAAGTTATCTCCTCTGCAGTAAGTTTCATGAGACACAGTTGTGTTGGTAGCACAGCGGTGATGCCACTTACCTGCCACTGCTGCTGCTGCTGCTGCTGCTAACAGAGTCCGAGCTGGATGAGCGACTGCAGGACCCGGAGCCGCTGGGAGAGCGGGCAGCACGCGATGCCTGGCTGCCCAGCCTCTGCGGCGAGGGGTTGCGCGACTGCGAGGAGTGTGGCGACCGGCTGCGACTGTGGTGGTAGACCCGCTCAGCACGCCGACCTCGGTCCTCACGATATAGGTCACGGTGCACAACGCTGGCCAAAGCAAATGGTTCCCGGTTTCGGGGCTCATAGCGGGGCTCGGGGGTCTCAAAGCGGCTGGGGCTGCGACTGCGAGAACTATAGTAACCCACCGCGCTGGAAGAGGAGCTGCCCCCAGAAGGGCCACCACCACCTCCTCCTGCTCCGCCACCCGCTGCCACCCCTCCGGGACCCACTCCAGAGGTACCCACACAAGCACCAACAGAACCAGAGCTGCCCCCAGGTCCAACCAGCGCCCGGTCTCGAGGGTCACGGTAATAGTCTGTGTCGTAGTGGCGCTGCCTGTCAAAGTTAGCCCCGCGCTCATGGTGTCCGTAAGCACTGTGGTCGTAGGCACGCTCCCGACTGTCAGACGTGCTGTAGGGGAAGGAAAAAAAAAAAAAACAGCTGGGGGTCAATCACAGGCAAAGTAAACATGGTTGCTCAACATTATCCCAACAAACAGCGTCTTTAAAATGTCAAAGTTCATCTTAATGAAATTAAGGCTAAAACCTTTACACAAACAAGAGAATGTATTATAAGTATCAAAATACAAAAGTGAGAATTAAACATTTTAAATGAAAAATGAACAAGAATTTATTATCCCCCCCCAATAACATTTCTTCCTACTTCATTTATTGAAAGAAATGTCTTGGAGAAATTATTTCAAGAATTAAACACTTTGCCCGAAAGTGTAATTATTCCCAATAAAGCCAAATTTCCAGTCATGTCTATCCCACTTTAAACCTAAACTAAATTTTTCTTCAAAGTATTAAACGTCAGGATAGCCTGTTACATGGGTCAGGGAACTGTATATATTTTTTCAGTTTATATAAAAAAAAAAAAAAAAAAAAAAATCTTAAACGGAGCAAGTCTTTAAAACACAGCTGGGAAGGTATGCCTGGGAAGACCATTAAAGACTAAGACTTGCCCTGACACTGAAACTGCCCAAGCAGAAGTGTAGCTACAAGCTACGAACTCGACATGTTGCAGCCAATGCCACTGGGGTGCTACATTCAAAACTCTGGGAACACCAGCTTTTGACACACCAAAGGAAAACAGACAGACTCCCATTTGCTGGAACCAACAATCTGTAATCTTCAATACAAAGCTTTGTCATACTGTATCTCTTACTGGGCAATCTGGTTCTCCTACACAACCCTGGCATTTTTACCACTGTAACACTTGCAGTGGTTGGTTGTATTTTACTTCCTTTGGCCTACAACTCAGGTTCTGAAGATTTTCCTGCAGTGCTGAACATATTCGCTTTTATATTGAATTTTTTTGTTCCGAAAATGTTGACTGATAAGAAACTTAACTGGCAAATGAACAGATCAATGCACAAACTAAAAGATGAAAAACTGGCTCGAGCTGTTCCCAGACTACAGCGTTCAACTGGGACTTCAGGTTTCTGACTTCCTTCTGGTTTCAACTTGCAGTTTGGATTACAAATCTGACTTAGTCAACAGGCATTCCCTGAAGAACAGGTCGAGTGTCATTCTCTAGGTCAAAAAGTTAGGGTGACCATTAACAGTCATTAGTGAAAACACCCAACTGTAAAGTAACACTTTCAACACTGTTGTTAAAGTTTAGAAACATATTACAAAGGAGTCTAAATCCCCATGTAACCCATTGAAATTATGCTAAAACAACACATCACTTTTTGACAAGGCTCCAGATCTGTTGCAACCTATGAACAGGCAGACAGCATGTATACATGCACACCAGAAAACTAAAAGTGTAGCCAGTGTGCTGGAGAGAAGGAGTCACCTTCTCAACCTTAACAACATTCACCATGGCACATGAAGGAACACTGTTCATCAGAGATGGCAAAAAAAACTAAAGCTTCAATTTCTAATGAAATTCATACCAATTTTTATGGCCAATATAAAAAAAAAAAAAAAAAAAACACTTGAGATTAACACACTTCAAAACCTGTCCTTGAATAGACACCTTGGAACGATACCCCCACTGCTTCTGTACCAACTAATAAAATTTCACAGAGGAAGCTCAGAATCTACATTCTTCAAGGAATAAATGTTCTTGGTTACTTTAACAATTAGCGGTTAACTCCGGACAAGTAACAAGAATGCTATACAAAAAGCTAGGCTAATACTGCCTAATACCGCTAGAATCTTTTCTCTAGTAAAATGCCTAAGCAGACAAGTGTTGTCTGCTACATGTCTACCACAATCAGGATGGTAGCAGCACAAGCAGCAGAATGTGGAAGCTAGAGCACACTACACATCGCTCATACAAGTTCTATACTGCTTCCTGTTTGACCAGTGGAAATCTACCATCGGTTTACATTTGTGAGGTCTCCAGATGTTTAAAATAAGCCCCTTGGTGAAGTGAATACACATTTAATCAACTGAAAGCACCTCAATAAGCTCCTCAAATAGCACTCGGTGGGTTGATCATTCTAGGCAGTACTGATCTAGAATGCACACAATCCTGACTACAACAAATACTTTGAGCTCTTGCACTTCCCCCACAAATAGCAAAGCTGACCCAAAGGTGTATTAAGTTATTGAGCAACATTATCATAAATGGAACATAATGGAGGATGAGTGTGGGGGGGGGTTTAAAAAAAATAAAAACACAAAGCCACAAAATCTGTAGAAGCCTACAAGTCAATACAGCAGTCTCTCTGTCTAAAAGCTAAAGCCATTAGTTGGGGGCTGGGAAGGGAGAAACAGAGAAAGAAATAGAAGGTGCAAGCGCAGGACAGTAAGACAGACACACAGACAGACAGAGACACACACACACACACACACACACACACACACACACACACACACACACACACACACACGAATTTGAGCTGTGTTAAAAAGTGCTAAAATACATAGTGCAGGGAATACCAACCTTTTGAGACTGCGGAACCCCGACCTACAATCCCAAATATAACATGGGGAGACAAAACCGTGTGAGCCGAAAATTTGCTTAACGTTTAAAAACAAAACGGGAGCAAAAATATTAAAAATAAAAAAATTTCAAAAAAAAATTGCTGGAGTAAAATGCCACATGTATTCATCCTCAATCCTCAACAAGTAGGAAGGTCTGCAGAAGGAGGGACATGGAGATGTAATCCAAATCCAAGTTTCAACCCTCAGTTTAGTCCTGGTAGGATATCAATGATTGGGTAAAATAGTTTTGAAATGTTCGTTTTCAGCAGTACTCAGAAATTTATGTAAAAAATATACTATATAAACACAGTATATAAAATATTTCTTCACGTATATTTGTTGTAATTGAAACTATGCCAAGAGTTCCTCTCTCAACAAGTCAAATCAATCACATCCTGGCACTGGAACAGCGTACATCCAGGTGTTTCTTGGTTTTACCCCCATTGGTTAATCACAGTATTAGTCCTGAACATCATGCCAGGATTACTCAGTATCCCAGTTCTTCATCACTCTCTAACCTCTACATCCATCTCCAGTTCTCAGCATACTGTAGCACCATCTTCAATGGTGTTTGGCCAAGTCCAATCAACCGAGGTGAAATGCAATCCCCACAATCCACACACAAGGCATATCATCGATGGAACTGGACATCATGTTTGCACCCCAGTAGATCTGCAATTATTCCAGTCCATCTTTCTGTGGGCAAAGCAATTCTCACTCAGCACACAGCCCATGGACAGGACAGCCCATCTTACTTTATTCCAGTGTTTTGTAATTAAGTATGACTTCCAGTCAGCTACCTAATAGGAGCATTTGCTCCAAAAGACACAGATGTAAAACGGTGTTACATCCACATACAAGTAGTTAGGTAATCCAGTAGAGGATATGCAACTCCCAATACATCCACACAGAGGTTCACTATTCATCTTCAGTTTTCTTCTGCACCTCCCCACAAAAGCTCATATTTCCACGGCATTTTAGATGTTTTGTATGGCATGGTCTTCTGCTAAAAGTGAATCCGTAAATGTCCTTTCTTCTGTAACTTCCAAGTCGGCAGTGTCAAACAGAGGAGGAAGAGAAGAAGAAAAAAAAAAAAAAGTCCCATACAGCAAGTGACAAACATTATCCTCACTTCATACTCAAGTCTGACACTTTCTGTCCAGGGATGACAGTGGCAAAAGTCTCCATCGAACTTGACAGCAAAGCCCCAATGATAGATATGTATTCCCAAGGGACAGCTGAAGCAGCACCTGATCAGATGCATCAACATCCTCAGTGTTTAGCAAATGTAACTCCAATTGGGCTTAACCATCTTGGTAATATTATCCACCAGTCCAGGAAGAGTATGCCAAGTGAAACACCTCCTCTAAGTAGTGCAAATAGCAAGGAAAACCCATTTTATTCACCAGTTTTTAAATGTAATTTTAATATTAACGTCAACCCATTATGTTATTAAAAATAAAAAAAAAACTAACATAATCCATCGTGTACTGTAGTACTGTATTTCCAGTTCAAGATGATTCCAATGAAGGCTCGCAAGCGCAAAAAAATAAATAAATAAAATTTTAAAAACGTCCATCCAAATATCCCTTGAATTTCAGGATATCCAGCGAATTGCCAAGGACGCTCCATAAATGCGACATCCACCACGATATAGCTCACAGTGAATCCCCAATATTTAAATTACCTACATATGTATGGTATTGAAATGACACAGATATGGATAAATGTTTATAATTCCATGTGCAAGGTTGAGCTGTATGGACGCAGGAGGAATCCCTAGAATATGTTATATGTCTGAAATTCCCATGAATCTGTTTTTTCTTTTTAAACCACTCAACAGCACAGAGGTTTTAAATGGGAAAAATGTTTTAATAAGAAATAACGGTCCCCCTGTCATTCAGAGAAACCTTGTCCACTTACCCGTCTAGTCTGCGTTCATAGCGACCCTCTCTGCTGTGTAGGGACGCGGGGGGCCCATAGACTGGTCCCCCCGCACCCCTTGCGAACCCTGAAACGTCCCGCCCACGATTGCTTAAGGACAGGCTATCATCCAGGCCACGGGCGGCACTAGGGATGGTGCCAGGCTCATTATAGTCGGTGCGAAGGTCCCTATCCCCCATCTTGTTGACGGAGTTGTGAGCCTTCTGGGCACTTTTAATGTCCACGAAATCCACGAATGCTGCCACTCCACCTTCCGAACCACGCTTTGGTAGTATCTTGACGCTCTCCACCCGTCCATACCTGCCAGAAAGATGGGAAGTGGAGGGATGGTTATGGGAGGGATATGAAGAGAAACAACATGAGGGATGAGTAATGTTTAAGTTGTGAGATAAGTTACGTTAATGCAAAACCTGTGCTCTAGCCGCACTGGTCAGTGTTGGTAACTGTTCAATACATTAACATTCTGCAGATGAAAACTAGTTACACACCAATAAACATGCATCATCTTTCTTAAAAGTACAAAAATCATTCAGAAAGAACTACATTCATAAAACCATAGACTTACAGAAATTCCCTCTTTTAACCCAAATTATTCCAGTTAAAAAAAAGGTCAAATAAATTCAGTACATGCAAAACAGCCCCAATACCACTAATTCCGGAAACTCTTAACATTGCCGGAGCAATGTCACCTCGAACCAGAAAACCATTAACTTATATTGACTGATACTGCAAAAAAATATTATATGTACACCTTTGTTGATTAGCCTACTATTCAGGATAAGTCATGGTTGTTTATGTGATTAATAGAGTTGTTCAAAGTACAGTACAGTATAACATCATATAATCACATAAGTGCTCCATTGCCAAAATAATCTTTATTAATGACAGTAATATTACTACAGTTTAGTGGAAATCAGTAATATTTAGTAAAATTGCTAAGGAGGGAAAAAAAAAAGACTGCTAACATGGTTGTGTCCAGGACTGCAGCACAACATTCAATAAATCGTTTTAGAGCCAGTGATCAATACACACAAAAACACTTTAACACAATACACACCATTTACACTTAAAACTGATTAAAAGGGCTAACAGCGTAGTTTGATTAAATTTTTAGCCTATAACTAAATGAAAAATTTAGTTCCAAAATGTCGAAAGGGAGCACAATTAATTTTGATTGGTGCACATTAATTTTTTTCCACTAAAAAAATGAAAATTAATAAAAATTAAAAACTCAAATTCACGGTAGATTACGTTTCAAAATAATATGGGTAATTTGAAGAACGATTGATTTTTTTTTTTATTTAGCAATTAAATTTTTATATAATTTTCATAACATTGTATTCTGTGTAAAACAAAAGAAACTTAATTTCACGATAATGGAGATTAAGTTAATATGTGGCTCCTTTAATTACAATACCGAAATTGTGAAGCGGATGTAGATGGGACGTCCAGAACTAAAAAAAAAAAAAAAAAAACACTTCACGTGGGAGAAACAAGGGAGCCGAACCCTGCTTGTTTCCCACACTGCCGCTTCGACGCCATTTTATAAACCCATTCACGCGCTATCGCGGCGTTCTTTTCTTTCCTCCATCATTCTTTCGACATTCTCGCTCTTTCACAATAATCATCTTGGATTTTTTTGCACTACTGTAAAATGTTTTCAACTTAACCATTTACTTCTAGCATTATAAAAGTATAAAATTCTCCAATTTAAAATCATTAATACAACAATACTGTCACCATCGCTTGAATACCATATCTCCACATTTACACAACGACATATTTTAAACTTGATCTAACGGGAATTCTCATATAATGATTACTATGGCGACCAAAACAAACCTAGCGCACATTCAACATTCAATCGTCGAAATCTTTGTCTGATTTTATTTACCAACAAACCGATCCTCTTCGTCTTTGTGAAAACTTTATGTCGGGATGGTCAAACCAGGTCACAACGACATGAGGATTGTTAAACTTTATTATTTGGCACATTAACTCAAACTCTGTATTACAGGCTTGAACGTGTGGTGTAATTTATAATTTCCATAAAACCTGGACGTTTTGAAACTTATCTGTAATTTGCATCCTGATTTAGCAGTTGTAGTCTGTGCTTATCATGATTAACTGCATAACAGATGTCGGGTGCTCCGTTTCAAAACAACCTAAAGTTTAAACCACTCAAATACGACCGTCATCGCCTTTATATAGAATCGTACATATAAGGCATAATACAGACATTTTTGTGAATTAGACAACGGATCAGATGAATACAGATTAATTCCTACCACACGTCAGGTAAATAATTCGGTTTTAACATGGACTCCAACTATACCAGTGTTACTGATGAACCGATCTTACTAAATATCCACAACACGTTTAAACCGCTGCATACCATTTCGATGTCAAATGCCAACTCTATTCATGTTTTTTATATTTTTGGCTTCTTATAATAAAAACGGTACAATGAGACATTAATATTAAAAACGCAATTGCTTAGGGGCAGAATAGTGCATTTTAACTAAATACCTCAAAGATGACAATATCAGCCGGTCGAATGATCAGTATGAGCGTCAAAATCCTGCCAGTTTGTTTTGAATGTTTCTAAAACCTAATCTCTCCGTTCAATGTTATTTAGAAAGCAGACCCGACCTGTCAAATTCGTATAAAATGTCGGTTCTGTATTGTTTTCTGTGGAAATTTGCTCTCAGCATATCAACAGAAAGTTCGTATCAGCTGGGGTTGACTGCAGTTCCCATCGCCATTCGAGGAAAAACAAGGCGTTTCTTCTTCCACGAATACACACCAAGACAGCTGAAATTCAGTTGCACTGCATTTCATGCTGAAATTAATCACGTTAGTAGTTGGCTAAATTCTAGCTAATGTCAAGTGTTATTCGATTACCTGTAAATCAGGTATTCCGCTACTGAGAACAGAAAGGTGTTGTATTCATTAAACAAACTGGATGTTTTAAATGCACTGTCACCTCATAGCAAGGTAGTTTTTACATTACACTGTCAACATGTTTAATGCATGTGTGAGTAATCTACAACTGCACACAGACATAAACATGATACACTGTTACAGTATCACCATGTTGCTGTATCCTAGTTCACAAACACCGTTCGTCTTTTAATAAACATCAAGCCAAAAACTGGGTAAAACATGTTTAAAATTAAAACAAATGAGACATAATCAAGTAAAATTTCTTTTAGAAAAAAAAAAACATTTCTTATACCTATCGTTTCTCCTACCTACCACCAGCTCCCACTACGCGGTAAATTGGTTGTTACGCTAAGCCCCGCGAGAGACTCTGCATTTTGTATCTGATCGTAGCTTAAAACTTACCGTTTGAAATGCTCGACGATTTTTTCTTCTCGCACATTTTCGGGTAAATTCCCCACCCATAGATGTCTGGTTTCCCGGACCATAGTGTGCATTCGAGTCCCCCGTTCATACAGCTGTGGTTTATAACAATGTTATTCTTTGCCGGTAATAGATACTACCGCGCTACAAAGTAAACGCTGAGTGATCAGCGTGTAAGGTGACGATTCGGTCCAACACGAGTCACTTCTCGCGCTGTGTGAACGTGATCCTCAGATCTGCTTCAGACGAGAACGCGCGCCCCGCGCCAAATCCCGTGACTGTCGCGTACGCGCCTCAAATTGCGCTTACTATTTCTGATACTAGTACTTTCTCCTCTCACTCCTCTTTCGGTGCGCACATCCTCAGAAATGAACTGCGCACGCGCCGCATCAGGCTGCGTTTTTTTTTCCCGAATCAGCACTCCGTGTGCGCATGCGTAAAAATTGCATTTGTACTAGCAGGGATGGTAAAATGGTAGTTTAACATGTTATTGCGCAATAAACAATATGCCCAGATTTTTTTTACTTTGATTGGAAGACAGTTTAATTAATTTTAATTTAATTAATTGTCGATAGAATTAATAAATTATATCGACAGTTTAATTAATAAAGTATCTTCGCTATTTTAAGCATCGTTTCAAATAAAGAACATCAATGATCCAAAAATCCAGTCAACCGTTTTAATTACATGTGGCAAATTATTAATTTAATTTTTAATAACACAAATATAGAGGGAGAAGATACCAAAAGTAATGTTAATACCACTGTCCTGTTTTACAGCATACATAAATTATTCAGTTTTATTACCGATGCGTTATTTACTTTTAAACTAGATAAATACAGAAAATCCATATATTTTCTTCAAATACTGGACAATACCTTACAAAGTCAATAGCAACAAGAACAAGGCTTTCTAGTGAAATTTGCTAAACATGACAGAAATCGCTTGCATTTTTCTATAAACAACGTGCAGGTGTATCATAACATTTGGGGACATATTTCACCTTGAATACTGAGTTCAGCGCTACTTTCGTATATTTGGAAATAACGACTGCAGCTCTAAATGCAAAAAAAAAAAGTTAAAGAGAGACTCAGAGTGACTAATAGAGACCCACAACATCATTAATCTAGCAAGTAAACATACAGCTGCAATTACGATTGTCCGACAGGTATTTTCAGTGCTGATCTTGGTCTGCTGGCGAGTAAACACGTCTGTCGATTTAAGTTTACAGATGAACTGCGTGAACGCTTTTGCTGGGCGATGAGTAGACATTTATTTATTTATTTGCGATTCGGTCATTGACCCAATATAAACCATTCAAATACTCTTTCACTGCATGCAGCACTGTAGCATTATCTGACATAACGTAATACATTAACTCAAAGTTTTTTTTTTCATTTCAATTAATGCTTACTTTCATGCTGTTCTATTTTCTTTATAATTATAACTGCAATATAACTTGCAAATATAACTTATTATTAGTACTAAATAGCTGTGTAATAAGCTATTAATAAAAACAAAAACGACTCTGGTTAACCTTTAATAAAGGCGTAAATTGATATGTATTATAAATACTAAATGCTTTATTCTTTACCGTTAAATTTTCATCGATATATTTGCGGATTTGCAATACTAATATTGTTTCCTGTAAAAGGTATTATTTTTAATTCAGTAATTTAGCCGATTGAGCACATTAATGTGTTAGGGGTGATTTGGAAAATCCGGACAATGACTGCATGATTGCGGACGAGGTAACGTGGTCTTGGCGGCCATTAAGAGACGGGCTACGTTAGACGCCATTTCATGTGAACTAGTATGATCCGCCATTTTGCGAAGTGTTGGAGGGTCCGACAGCTAAGCGGAATCACCATAGGGAATTTCATTTAGACAGAAGCGCAGTCTGCTGTAGATATAATGTCGCACCGCCGAAATTTAGACATACAACGTAACAACAGCCGTTATATCTTGTCGAAATTTTGTTATAGACGGTTTCCACATTAAGTAGAGACGTGTCAAGCTTTGGTGGCTGTTCTGTGTTAACGGTACTTGTGTATGTCGTTGCAGTAGTGTTTGCAAATAGCGTACCGTATTTCTTTCCATTAAACAACGTGTTGACATAATTGGAGAAATTAAAAGGTTTTCGCTAATAAGATATATAAAAAAACACAGTTGAACTGTAACGTCTCAATAAAAGGCAATTTTAAAATCGTGATATAGTATTGCTCCATGATAATCATAACGGGATGTAAGACCAAAATGCAACACAGAACAGGTCGTAACCGCAATAACTTGTCTGCTAACTACACTTTAATTGTCGAGTAACCTGACAGCAGCGGGGAAAACGCATTTAAATGTGAGGTTTTGTCTGCGAGTGATCCGAATAAGGAGCAATTCAAAAAGTCGTGCTCGGGTGTGGCGGTCCTGCACTAATAAGGGATATTTGGTGCCACATTTGGGTTTGTCTGTATTATGCGATAATGTTTTCTCATAGTATGATACTATTGATTAATAGGAACCAAAAAATGCAACTTGGAACAATAACACATAAAGGTCAAAAGATTTAATTTGCACTACACAAATTACAGAATATGTATAGGTCTGATTTTGACCATTTTCACTTATATTTCTTTTGTTATATTAATTTACGTATTTCGTTACTTGTTGATAATTGATTACTGCACAGTTATCCGGCAAACTAGACATACAGCACGTTGTAACCCCTTAAGGATACATAAAAACATTTCTTAACGCACGTTATGTTTAATGGCTGTTGTGCAACTTCATTCGTACGTGGTAATAAAAATGTCGATTTTGTTTTTTAACATCTCCCTAAAATTCCCTAAAACACGCAGGATAGCAAGTGAACCATAAATAGCACGTTATGTGTAAATAATTATTTGGCTAAATAATTTCGTACTGTATTGACAGAAACTTCAATTTTGCCTAATAGTTCAGGGTTTTGTTAGCAAACACTCAACAAACTGACTCAACAGTTTCTGTATATCGGTTTGGGGAACAGCAAAATGAAAAATTAGCACGGGTTTTTCTTTTAAACCCAGTTTGTTTTAAAATTGAAAATCTTTAACAATTAACGTACTGCAAATCAGCAGTCTAGCGATACCATATGTAATTGTCAAGTACCTAACAGCTCAGAACTTTTAGTAAACATTGTTCAGCGAACTAAGTTTTAACTGTCAGCATAGCCACTGTAATATTCATTTAATTGTGTATTTAGGTACTATTTCAGCCAATAAATTGAGCTGATCAGTAAGTGGGCCGTTGTTGTACAACGCCCCTTGTTGTCATCCTATCCCTTAGTATTTTTCCATTGTGCTTTTAAATGATTATTTAGCTTTCGGTCTCTTATGTGGTTCCAGTCAAACCAAACCACATTTACGTTACGTCAAAATGCGGACAGATGTAATTGTTATAATCGACTAAATACACGGATTTATCGGGTGTAAAACAAAAGAAATACACAATGTAGCAAATAGGGAAACAAATGGCGCTCTTTTTGTAAGACGGTTCGCTCCCCGAAAAGGCGATTACATGTATGTATACAGCATAGTGCCTGCCCTCTAGCGGAAAATGATTGCATTATATACGCAATTCCGAACTGGTAAATCAGTTTCCTTCCTACATTCATAGGAATCGACTTGTGTCAGAAACTGGGTATCAGAATGTGACGATTTTCAGCTTTTAAGTATAGCAACTAAGTAACACTCCTGTGTAGTAGTTACACTGTAGGTGTATATACATTATAACTTCCACCCGATCAAGAGGTGTTGATACATTTAAATTTATTGAGCGGTACCTCAACGGTGAAATGTATGAGTGCATCGCATATTTTTGTACTTGGATAAATATGGGGTCCCTGACAAATTTTGTCTCAGGCTGAAGAAGCTACTTGGATGAGTAGTGAAACATTCCTATCAATAAGAAAAACGCCCAGCTGACATGATTCAAGTTCCAGACGGGTTCTTCCCGGATGACAAAATCTTCATCGACATCATTTACTTGTTAGTCATCTCAACATCTCAGAAGATATTGCATAAATATTGCCGCTTTTTAGGTATGTTTTACGTACATATGTATATCGTATAAGGACTGTAGACCTTCCTTTTTGCAGTGGGACTCAATTATTTAAAACACTTTGTTGACATAGGTACACACACCAAGTCATGTCATTTCAATAAAAATACATTGTCAATAGAATGAAGTAGTCAAAAGATTTAAGTGACTTTCAATGTGACAAAATCTGAGGATGTCACATTTCAAGACCCTCTCAGTTGTCTTCACCATAGAGATCTTATAACATTGTCTGTGGTCTTCATTGCTACAGCTTCCCTAGTCATTAAGTGACATTGTGGAGCAGAAACATTTAAATGCTATTCTAACTGACTCAAAAAGGCATATAATAAGAGTGGTCAGACATGCAAAAATTAAATTTCATTATATTACAAGTAAGTGGTTTTTTCTTATGAACCTTAATTACAAACCTTCCGAGAATATGCAGATCATCTTATGAAAACTTTCCAGTTCAGCATTACTGCACATTCCCTATGAAATTTTTAACTACATAGAGCCTAAGTGTGCAAAACAAACTTATAGATGCCACATATTGCACACTAAGTACTCTGCAAAATGTTGCTCCCCATGTTAATGTCTTTTGGAATTCATTTTACTGACATTGTAAAAATGTATATTAATATTTTTTATATGCTTCTAAATACACTGTATTAGTTTAGCCAATGTAACTTCTATTTAGTGCTGTCATGCTATGTTTTTGAACTGATCACAATTTAGAAAAACGCAATTGTCCAGACAGGGTCTATATATATTATTGGGATTGGCTGGAAATTTTTTGTGACCCGCTGAACAGGCAAAACCAACAATTACAATTGTAATGTTTCATGTAAAGCACCTCAATTCCTTTGTTTATGTGGCAGCATATGTTTTCCTTTAAATTACTGTTTTTAACTATTCCTGGATAATTTTTGAGTGTGTTTTGGGTCTGTCCTGCTGGAAGATACTATATTCAACAGAGACACGGAGTTCAGTATTGCACTGCAGAATGCCTAGGTAGTCTTCTAAATTCACGACGCCAAACAGACAAGCATCCCAAAACATCAGTAGACATCCTCCATCTTTGGTAGCATGAATGTTCTTTTCTTAGAAGGCTTAATTTTGTTTTCTGTAAACAAAGATGTTGTGGTTTAACAAAAAGCTTTAATTTGATCTTATCTATCTAGAGAACATTGTCCCAGAACTTTCCTGTTTTGTATTCTGCTGTGGTTTGGGAAACCCTAGTCAGGCTTTCATATGTCTTCTCATCAGCTGCACATAGGTGGTGCAGTTTGAAACTTTTGTACCTTGATTAAGAAGATTCTCTTCATACTGTATGAATCTTTTGCCTTGTACTAAAGAGTAATTACTTCTTGGCCTTTTGGCTCAGATGGAGTGTAGTACCGCGTTTTTACCGCAAGGTTAGGCTGTCTCTGATTTTTACCTTTTGCCTCCTTTTTAAAGGTTTTTATAAAAGGAAGTCAAGGGGAAACTAGGGTGTAGCAGCTGGTGGCCTGTCAAATCAAAGAAAATAACAAAACAATCTAGAAGTATGAGATGTAACTAACTGACAGATACCCAGACAAACACTACATCTAACTGTACTACCCAGATTGTGAAAAACAAAACATACAAAACTGGCATTTGCTCATAAACCTTGTGTGATATACAAGTCAACAGCTACGTGTGGTGCCAAATGTGAAGGGCCTGTATATCTATCCCAATTTCCCAGAAGACATACCAGACCATGAATTTACTGCAAAACACAACCCACAAACATATGCAACAAACTGAAAATACTCCAAACAACCAAAAAGTCTCTCTCTCTATCTCTCTCTCTCTGTCTCTCTCTCTCTGTCTCTCTCTCTCTCTCTCAATAAAGAAGTACAAACAGAAAACTTTCCAAAAACATCCAGGGAAGTGACATTTACTTTAACACAAAGATGCAAGGAGAATCGAAGACGGCGGACAGCTTGGCTGAGAATCAGCCTTCCTGTTCTGAGGTTCTGACAATAGCTGGGATGGCAGCAGCGGATCTCAGGAGACGGCATAGACCCAGGTGAGCGGTGGTTCTGGTGACCAGCAGGGCTACTCTGATGGGACTGGAGGCTTGCTTAACTTTGCTCAGTTCTGCTAGAGGAACTTTGTGGATGGTTCCTGCAGAACTTTACAGAGGTCCTTCCATGGGAGAAGATGGTCCGGGAGGAGCTCGGGTGTGGAATGGGTGCCGCCAGTTTCTTATGAAGTTTAAGCAAAATGGTAAGGGAGGTGGGGTTGTGTACATAATTGCAGTGGGGAGGAACATGTTGCGTGCTCCTCCCCCAGCCACATACGGTCTTACGTGGATGCATTGGCTGGTGGTGGAGGTGTGGTAAGCGCACTAAATCCTGAGCCACCCGTCAGAGCAGTTCCTGGGACCCAGGGTGAGGCAGGGGGGACCTGAGAAGTGGCCTTTGGAGGCTGTGATGGCCCCCTGCAAGTCTTTGTCCATGGTGAGTAAGGTCCTGGCTGCTACCGGGCAACCTCAGCCAGAGTCAGACCCTGCTCTCGTGGTGGTGGTCAACAAAAGGAAGGCCCTGATAGTTCTTTTTGCTGCTTGCAGGAAGCCCACCTGCAAGTCTGTCATTGTTTAGTGGGCTAAGTCTTCACAACATTTTGTCTGCGAGTTTTGACAAATTTACTGATGCCATTTAGTTTTGCACATTTAGTTACTTTATCTTTGCAAGTAAAATATTCATCGCTTCCATAATCTTCTTCAGACCTTCCAGAGTCCATTTTATGAAAGATCTCAAGAAAAATGTATGCAACAAACTATACATACTTAATACCACATGCACCATATGGGACTTTCCACTGCACATGTGCTCATAAGACTGGCTGAGGCCACTTTGGGGTGGGGAGCATTGCATCATTGCATCATGGTCTCTGTCTATGTGTTTTGGGACTGTAGGTGCGTGCAAGTGTCTGGAGACACGTAGCTCATTTGTGTAGGATGCTAGATCCACAGTTTGAATTGACCCAGCCAAAGGTGAAGAAGGGGTAGCCTTACGGCACTCAGACTCCCTTCCTGTCCCAGATGTGGCTGCTTGTCAGCGTCACTAAACCTGAACTTTGGAACTTGAGGAAAGTGTTCATCCACAGAGGGACAGACTTGAGTATTGGAGGTTTGTGCCAAAAGGTCTGTGCTGATCTAAATTTTAGGATGGAGCAGGACGTCACTCGGTCGGGCTTCCACACGGCAAAGGAGAGGTGGAAGGGCCTTTTCGAGCTGTAGGTCCTACCAGTTTCTTAAGGTGATGCTGTTTCATCCACAAGAGGTAGGTGGAGCACCACTGGTTCAGCACGTGTCCGATGGGTGCCTGCTGTTTTCATGGGGCATGTCCTTTAGTGTTACACAAGTTTTAGAAATCTTTCCTTTTTAAAACTTCTGTTCAGCCATTTGGAGTATCTTTTAACATCTTAAAGGTTGAGATAGCCTGATGCACTGGATTTTAATAACAAATTTTAAACACGTATTTAATGTACTATTTCTTTGGTTTAAAATCTTGATTAAGCCATATATCATGTTGTACTATTTGTGATTTTAGAAGTTTTTTGTCTATATTTTTAGCATTGTTGTATTTTAATTTTTATTGTAGATAAATAAAATTTGTGTATTTAAAATTTTCACCGGCATGATGAGAGTATAAAAAAAAAACTTTATTCTGAGGGTCAGCTTAGGTTGCTTTGGGTTTTTTCATCACACTTCAATCAATGACACATCTATACATCATACAGTTTATTAAAAATTCCAATAATTTTGTGCAATTTATTTTAGCATTTCTGTTTGGAATAAAACGTCATATTTTTTCCAAGTTTTTTTGTGCTGTTTCAGTTCAAACAAAGTTGATGTATATGTGAATACTAAAGTATTTCAACAATTTTCTGGAAGAAATGCTGCTTTATTAGAAGAAAGGTGGAAGGGGCCAACATTTTTGGTCACGACTGTAAATCAGAAGTTAACTATAAATTGAGTCCAGTCTTCCTCTGCAGATTGGCTCAAGTAAATTCTGTTTTATAAGATGCATTTTTGCTACTTTGAAGTAAAGTACATCCTGGTTAATTTATATACTAAATAACTACAATTTAGTCCCAGAACAGGCTTGTAATTGACTATTGTTTTTGGGTTGCCACCTCTCAGATTTGAAAATAAGGAGTAGCAAGGGGAGAGGTGCTTATGACTCCCTAGAACTATACATAGTGATAACCCAAAACAGGGAACACTGTCTGCGCATTTATGACGGTGTAGGCAGCTTTACTTACCTGTCAGTGTGTCAATTTCTCATCTGTGGTTTGTAGCTGTTCTCTTTACATTGTTAAGAATACAAATAACGGTTAAGAAAAAATGTTTTATTATGGTTTCAGATTCTATTAGTTTTTATTATTCACAAATAAAATTGCAGAACAAGTACAGTTCCATATTGATTTATCAAGGAGTGCAGCACATCAGCTATGTAATGATTCTTTAAAATAAAGAATGGGTGTGCACTCTTTTTGTAGTATAACAAGTCATATAAGAATGGCATAGAATTTTATATGGATTTTTAATTGGAAATAAATCCAGAAATAAATATGTCAAACCTAAAGGTTGATATGCATCATTTCTAGAAGAACCCGATTAAAGCCAATGAAGCACTTTAAAGTGAAAATGTATGCATCAAGTTGTAACAGAAAAGTATATCTTAATGTCATCAATATAAAAATGACAGTACTATTTAGTCATGTCCGTATTTGTGACAGCGACGTAGTTTTCATTGTTTTGGCTCTGTGCGCCACCATAATGGATTTAAAATTAAATAATCAAGATGTGCTTCAAGTGTAGACTTTCAGCTTTAATGTACATGTTTTTTGACAGAAATATTACATGAACAATGTAGGAATATAATTTCATACATGTCCCCCACCGATTTTTAGGGCTCCAAACTAATTAGACAAAAAGATTTATAAGAATTATTTTTAACATTTGCAAATCCTTTGTGGTCAATGACTGCCTGAAGTCTGGAACCCACAGACATCACCATACACTGGGTTTTGCCCCTGTTGATGCTCTGCCAGACCTTCACAGTTTTTACTTTTTGTTTGTTTTTTTTAGTGTTTTGCCTTAAGTAATGTAGATGTATGTTCACTCTGATTCAGGTCAGGTGATAGACCTGGCCTTTGCGGAACACTACTAATCTGCACTCAGAAATGCCATCCAGTGAATGTTGAAACATTTGGCTGGATCTGAGCAGATATTATAGGACTGTAATCACAGCAAAACTGGCCTTGATGAAAGTGTAGCAGAAGCCTCTCCACAATAAAACATACAGGGATGCTTGGAGTTTGCAAAAAGGTATATATATCGGACTGTGAAGAACAAGATTTTGTGGTCAGATGAACCAAGACTGAACTGTTTGGCATCAGTTTTAAGCATCATGTCTGGAGGAAACCTAGCCTGCAGGACCCAGCACAATAACTTACAGCATTGCAGCACAGAATTAATTTACTGCATTGCAGTCTGGCCATTTGTTTTGAGGGTTTATTTACAACACTGCTTTTGCTTGCGTAGGCTGCATGTAATGGCAAAGCCTAGAGATGACTCAGCAGTCACATCTGAGAAAGCAGCATTAAAGAATGAATATAGATTAAAAGCAAATAGACTTCACAGTCATTAATGACAATGTGCTTACAGTGGTCGCAAATCAAGTACTAAGGATTTAAGATTTTTGTCACATGTAACATTAGGATTTATTTTAATTGGATACTTGACCAATTTCTATCGCCTGTGCTATTTTTTTTTGTAATGTATAAACTTCATAGTCTATATACTAACAGTTATTTAATGTAGTGTTCACGGTTTACTTGCATTATGTGAAGAACTGCAAAACAACCAACATGGCAGTGTAAGTAATGTTAAAAAAAGAAATTATAAAAAAAAAAAAAAGCAAAACATTCGTGTATGTAAAGAGTGTCTGTGGGTAAACCAGACAATGTTATATGGTGAGGGCAGTATTATATGCGGATAGATGGAATTGGAATAAAATCTTGTTAATGTGATCGGATTTTAAAAAATAATTTAAAAAAAAATCAATGTTGCACAGGCCTGTATTGTGAGGCCACCTCAATGCTCTAAACATTGAACTTATGGTAGAATACAATAAAGTGAGTCACCTTTACATGACTAGAATGGTAATCAGGTGTAGTCTGCTTAAACTTTGACTTTAGAAACCTTTTGAATTGGATAAAACAGTATGGAAAGAAAATATTTTAAAAATCCATCATCACACCCATTCAATATATTATTTTATTTTCCCATTATTTTGAAATGTAAAGGACTATATAAGGATGATGCATAATGAACAGTACAAAAAAATTTAATGAATAAAAACCTTTGGTGCATTTAAGTTCCAGGTGCATAATGAAGAGTGCATATATGAACAGTTATCAAGTAGAAATGAAAGCAAAATACAAATTAAATACATGCATTGCTTTAAAAAAGATTTTACAAAATTGGATTTTTTAAGACATTCAGTGGTCCCCATTTGATTTTGCAACCATTCAAAAATTCACTGGGTATTACTCCCTCCTCTCATGCTGCTGTAAAAGACCATTTACATGTACACAGTGTCCATCCGGTGCAGGAGTGCTTCTAATGCTGGCCTTCCCGTACCAAGGACAGGTGGCAAGGCTTACAAAGCACTCTTCCATCCAGAGGATAGCAACCTTGTTCGTTTGGCTCTGGAGAAAGCAAGATCTGGCAAGTCTGAAAGAAGATGACAATAGAGCCTTAGACTACAGCAGAGACATACGTGCAAGGGGGGAAAAAAAAAAAACCACATAGGTGACTATTGTGAGGTGCTGCTACGCCAGACCCATCTTATCCATATCACCATGGTCTTTGCAGTCTTTCTCTTATGCAAAAATACACAACACCCTGGTCTCCAGCCTCACCTCACACCTATAGCAGTCCTCGTGAAAAGTCTGACCTAGACACTCCACAGTGTAGCTGTCTTTCCCGTCATCTGCTGGCACGATCAGCTGCTGACAGGCGCTGCAAAGTGGTGCGTATTTCCTGCCAGTCCAAGAAAGACAGAGAGGCACGGTCCATCTTACAGCTTTCGAAGACAAAACAATACACCCGGTTATGCCAACAGAGCTGACTGAGAGCTCTTACTACATTTAGAGTGCCTGTACCTGTAGTAGTCAGAGAGGCAGTACACTTCGCCAACCTCCCCCTGGGCAAATCGCTCTTCCCCAAGGGGCCGGTTGCACGTTGAACAAACAAAGCAGGGTGGATGGTAGGCCCGCCCCAGTGCTCGTATCACCTGGTCCTTGATGCTCTCACCACAGGCCCAGCATTGCTCAAGGCTGGCCTATGGTGAGTCGACAATAAATTGGATGTTAAACGATTACCATCAGCACTACACTGTCAGGTGTGGTAGTCAGAACATGCTTCATGCGAAGGGTTCTTCCATACAGAATCACCATTATATTAACACTGACACCACACTAATTCCAGCAGCTGAGATACAGAGAGATGCACTTCCAAGGTACAAGTACAACTGATTGTCACACACTGAAGAAACACCACTGATCTGTTTTTGAAAAGTAGGAAAGGTACAACTGTCAAGCAAATGAGTCAAACAAAAAAAAAAAGGGGGGGGGCTGAAATCCACATTTATACCTGATAGCAGTCTTCACATAGTGGTATTCCTGCCTTGTTGTAGTACAGCTGTCCTGCCAGGGGGATGTGACACTGTCTGCACTGGAAACACTTTGCATGATAAGTTCTGTTCAAGGCCTCGATGGCAGGCTCGCTAAAAGGCACTGGTTTCCGGCAAAATCCGCATAAGTCTAGGAAATGCCCAAGTAAAAAAAAAAAAAAAAAAAAAGAAATGTGTACAAGGCTTGTTGAGTTGTGTATGCATTTTTTTGTAAAGACATTTTCAGGGTCTTGGACAATTCTCAAGCCACCTTTGTTCTCTGCATCTGCATCCTCCTCTTTCAGGCCCTGGCTGCTGAGAGGCAGACTTTTCTTCCTATGATCAGCAGATGGCAATGTTTCCCCAAATTGCAGCTCACACACAGGATTTTTCTGAAGCCACAAAGAGATAGCTTTCAAAACCCCTGTTCTGCCATCATGCATTTATGTCCACCATCCCAGATTAACACAAGTAGAAATGGAGCAGAGGTTAACATGGCACAAACAAACTATATTATGCAGTTTTTGTACAATACTCTCAAATTCCAGCCACTGTAGTCAATCATTATAATGATTATACAATCATTATCATTGTATAATAATTGTATAATTATATAGTCATTATAATTATAAATGTACTGTATTGGTTCAATAAATAATGTACCCAGGTCTGTAACATCCATTGCAGCAACATGTACATGGGTGTGGGTTCTAATGTCCTGTTCATTTTACCTGAGATGAGGTGTTATGGGTGTTGGGCTGACTGAGGGGCACTGAAGGCAGTTTCAAAGGTTCAAGAATAGGCAGGGGTGGAGGAGGCAGGGGTGGAGGAGGCAGGGGTGGGTCTATGTCTGTGCACAGATTTGTGTCCAGCAAAGATGGTGGAGGTGGAGGTGGGGGTGGTGCTGGAACATCTGCAGGGAAGACAGCAAGAAAGGTGCTCCAGTGCTAGGTGGCTACATCATACCCACATCACCCTGTTCTTATAGTAATCTGGAGATAATCTAACAAGGTGTGCAAAAGGAGTACCTCACAAAGCATCTGATTATCAATGTCTAATTACATTACTACTGGTTTAATAATAATCTACCAAACAACATTTACAAAAGGTGCCTTTGCAAGTATTTTTAAGGTAATTTCTGTTTCGTTTCCTGCTGTGCAGTAAATATACTGGGTTGGCGGTTTGTCACAGTTCTCAGCACCTTAATTTACATTTCCACAAAACCAACAAACCATGGTAATCAGATATTAGAAGCGTGACAAAAGATCCCCCCTCCCATTTTAAAAATCACAATATAAAACCATTTTAAAGATTAAATCAAGCTTCTGAATGCAGCTAGGAGTGCATTCAGTGATTGTTCACAATAAGATGTGAAAATAATTAGGGACTTAAAGAACACTAACTCCACTTGCTAGAATGACAACAGAAGGAGACTATAGGATGAAAAAACAGAATGCTTTGGTCACCATTCCATGTAATATAACTTCCTTCGAATGTGATTTTTTTTTTTTTTTTTTTTTCTCTAGTTTTCATTACTTCATTTTCATAAGGCACACAGGCATTTAACTTGCTTCAGTTGAGCAGACAGCTTGGACAAGTTGCCAAACATCAAAGGACACCAACTCACACACCCAAACAAAGGGCAGTTTGGAATCCTCAGTAAATCCTTAACCAAATGACTGTACACAATGGTAAGAAACCCAAGTACCAGGAGGAAAATTTGTACATTTACACGCCCGAACGCTGAGTGCTAAAGCCAGGATTTCAAAGCCTGAACTGTGGGGGTTTAAATATAACAATACAGTACACTAACCACTAAGTGAATTTCTCCTTTACATTAAGATGGTACCCTGGGAGTCATAAAGACATACAAAAAATTAGACAGCTTTTGTGAATATCCACATGTAAAATAGCAAATTTATAAACAATGCAAATTTCTACTGAACAAAAAATACTATTAAAATCCACAAATACTCCATTTTCATTATCTGACAGGGTATTCTGTGCAGCCAATACAACCTTACCAGGTGTGGCTTGGCTCAAACTGTTACCAGATAATGAAGGCGATATCTGCTTTTGCGGAGAGTGGGACATCTGTGAGGGTGTGATGGGTGTGGACTTGGAGGGCACCGAGGGTGGAGTTTGCATGACTGCACGGGTGTTGTCCTGAGGGGCACCGCGTGGGAACGTGCTGCAGCTTCCGACACCAGAGGCGGACGTTGTAGCGATAGGGCCACACACATCACTCAGAGGGGACTGGGGTGTGACAGTAGCACGGTACGGAGATGCTAGAGTGATGAAGACAGAAGACACCATCCTCTTCTGAGGGTATGCTGATGCCATGACAGCTGAAACAGGAAAGAGAGACCATAGTTGTCATCACGGATATACAACATTAAGTAATGCAGTCCCAAGAAAGTCTCAAAGAAAGAGCCGTTTTCATGTTTGGTCCTTTCTTCATTTTAGGGAAAATTTACTAATGCTTAGAATTACCAAATACGTTTTTCCAAATATCTCCAAATTTGGACAGCTGGCATGTACCTGGTTTTCACACATGCATGTATAAATAAGTCCTAAAAGTAAATTCATCATTAGCACTTAATAAAGTCAATACTGCACCTGAGTTACAGTCGTCATAAAACACAGTTGAGTGTAATCAAGAAAGACAGCAAGCCCTAAAAACAAATTAGGGATGGAAACCAAAAAGGTTTTCATTTAATGCTAGGGATGGAAAGTCTGAATGGGCCAGTGGTCAAACAACTGGCAAGGACTCTGTGGACCGGCAAATGTCACACAAATCTGAAAGGAGTGTCCATATTAATGTGGTTAACCTTCTTCAGTACCAAAGGCTACATGTATTTTTTTAACATAGATATACACCAAATAAATCATTGCACAAGTCATTTTGACACAGTGTGCACGCCCTGTTCTGTGACCTTAATCACACATCATGAGGGCCTGCCATGGGGCTGTATGGCTTGGCAAAGTGTACCATACATGGTGGAGCTCCCAGCATCCTCAGACACAACATCCACTTGTGTCCTTGCAAGGAACTAAAGAATGAAGTGCAACATCTTACAATCATGTATGTCCACAGCAGGGCCTATAGGGCCTCGATCAAAATATACTGGTAATCTCACTTCTAACTATTCTACAACAGGGACAAGGGGCACCAATTCTCAACAATCATGACACCCACTGGTTTCTTCCTTTTAAAAATTTCTTTATTAAATGCCAAAAAAACATATGTTCAACCTACAGACCATTCAGTGTCTAATCAATTATTTGTTACTTATAGGGTCATTAGTATCACTTATACATCAAGAAACTTAATATGCTGTTTAAAAAAAAGATGGATGTTTTATCAGGATAAAGCTGGGTTGGGTATATTGCTGAGCAGTGCTGTGGTCCAGTCCCTCAAATTACCCTATCTGAAGTTGTAAGTCCATGTTCCTTAGCACTATGGTATCAGCAACCCTTTACAATGAACAATCACACCCACATAACAAACATATTTAAAATGTCTACTCAAATCCCTGCCCTGAGGCAATCTAACATCTAACCAGAGCACCGTTACTGTATCAATATATCAGTTTTTTTATTAAATGTGGGCATGATGTTGCTTCAAGATTCAGCAAGTTCCAGGGACTGACAAACACCTGGTTAACAGGTAGTTTGTCAAGACTGTGCTTACAGAAACATAGTAGTAAGTACAGTGCATGTGTATCTCTCCAGGGATTTCTATGTCCAAACACAACCATGTTCCGAAGGCTGCTTCTTTTGAAGTGTGTATTTAGCTCACAAATCCAGGTTCTAGTCAGGTCACAGCAGCACTTTGTGTCACACTTGTGGTCTTTTTGTCTCCCGGCAGCTCGTTTAATTCTAGTCACGTCAGTGTTACCGGTTCACTCAACCTCCTGTAGCCACCAATTTTGCCAGGCACTGGACAGACAGCACACCAATGGTTAATGGGACTGATGCAAGTTCAAGAGGGCAACATTCACAGGGAGAGAGGGCTGTTCTAACAGTTACAGCAGCAACTCCTACCTACCCCACTGCATACCAAGGAACTAAGTTCTGAATAAAAATAATGCAATATCTAATAATGTGTTAAGGTAGGTGCACATACATGGGCTACTTATTCAGCCATTCTCTCAATAGTGAGGAGTCATACTAAGAAAATTAAATTGTGACACTGAAAACCATGGGTAAAATTTACAGACGCTCTAGTCACATCTTCATGCGCACGTTATACTCACATACATGCCTTCTCTGTCACCGCAAAATATTTTATTTACTGTTATTACTGTTTGACAAACACGGCTTTTCGTCTTTGTTACAGCAGTGTAATGACCACCTCTATACCTTAACTCACAGAATAATTCTCCAAGTCCTCCGCTGGACACGTAAAACGCCAACAAGCTCGGGTGAATTCGAGAGAAACAGAGGAACTGTGTTGCAATTAAACCAGCTATTGTTTCAGAGAGGCATGACACTCGCCTCTCAGATTTCCCCATCTCTTAAACTATCTCCGTCGTCTGGTTCGGCGCACTCTTACCGGACAGATAATCGTGTTTAGCAGGCTCAGCACGTCTTCTCCGGTACTTGCCTGTCTTCGCGCACGGTTTCTCCGCGCTCTGTCGCCGGGAGAGCGCCGTAGCAACGCCGCCGTCGGTCTGGAGCCCCACCTTTTCCTTCAGCTCCTCATTCACTGCTTCCCTCCCCCTCCCGCTTCTCCCCCCTCCCCGGAGTGACAACAGTACTTTCCCAACCGTAAAAGGTGAACAGTTAATCACTGACTAAACGCACTAAAACGCAGAGACTCACACAACGGTCCTCATGTTACCTCTACTTTCCCCCTTTTTTGTCAGAAGACCAACAGGACGTGACTGTACCTGCCTGGTCTGACTCGTATTTCTATAAAGCAGCTTCATCTCGTCTGCATATCCATTGTTTTGTGCCAGTTCCTATGTTCTTGGGAGCATTTTCCAGCCCTTTGTTTCACCACTGTAATCTGATTTTATGTAAACACAATTTTTCATTAGTTAGTAATAAAGATAATAACAATAATAATTATATATGGGTTTAAATATGTGGGTGTAGTTTTTGAAAAATTAAGTTATGTAAATGTGCCTATTTAAGTTACTTTAGCATATAAACTAACATGTGAAGGATGTAGGTCCACTGCATCCCACCCTCACCCCCATCTGTTACCAACTGCTTTGCTATCAGTAAATATTTGGCAAGACGACGGATGCAATATGGTCATGCCCATACAATTATTTATGGCTCAGATTCCCGAGACAAGGAGACAAAGGAAAGACAGGGTTGATGGCTTCAAGAGGCCAAAGAAGCAAGAGACAGAGGGTCAGCAGAGGAAAACATGGCAGGTGTCCACTCAAAGGGGCTGGGCAAGAAAAACAGGAGGACATGGCGGCACAGAATGGTGTTATAGGGGCAGCTGGACTGGGGGTGTGTGCATTTCCATGGACTGCAGAATGGAATGTAAGTGAAGTCAGGGCTTGCGGGAAGGAGCATGCCCAACTATGACATCATCCCCCTGAGTGTGCAGAGCCGGTCCCCCTGCCCCTCCCCCATTCGTCAGTCAGATAACCAGCAGCTAGAGATGGGGGGGGTGTCGTCTTACCACTGCTTACCACAGCGCCTTCTGACCCCCATCCTTATAACGCCTACCCCCAGTACAGCCTAACAGACATCCCGAAACAACACACATGGTCATACGCTCACAGAAAACATTTGTTATGTCAGGGCATTAGGGTAATGGGGTACAGATGTGGGTAAAATTCATGTAGTGAAAGAGGGGAGTTCTAGTACAAAGCAAATACATAGGACTTACAGAACATACTGGAATTGGTCTTGCTCACACATGACCAGTTGCTGTGTCTGCAAACGCAGGTAAGATTGTAATAACGTGTAACGTAAGTACACACATACATGTGCACACACACACCTATAAGCCTTTGATGCATGTGGTGTGATATAATGCTGCCATGTAGATAACAATGTGAAGATGAGCTTGACCATACAGGTACGTCTCCGAGAACAGAAGCAACGTAAGACAACTATTCAGACTAAATTCTGGATAAGTAAATGCAGAACTGTCAGTTGAGGAGATATCCAGACTGATTTACTGAATACTGCTGTTATAAGCACAAATTTGCCGAAACACGTTGGTATACATTACTGTACTTTATTTTCTATCAGCAACTCACTTTATTTTTGCAATTCAAATGATCACATCTGAACATGAGCAAGTTAACATGTCATAATATTGAATTTCAACACAAAAGCATAACATTATTCAGAGGACTGTATGGGCGTAAAAACGTTTATATAGGATCTGTGCAATCTACAAAGAAAGAAAAACTTAAAACCTCAATTAAAAAAATATTTTTAACACATCAGCAGCAAAAGAACTTGTGATGCTCATATCAACATGATTGTCTCATTAAATGTGGACAGTTAGTTTGGAAGGCCTCAAAGCGTGAGTTCCACCGGTTCAATTAAGCAGTGAGGTACCAAGAAAATAGTACAGTCTGCAGATGCTTTTCACTCTTTAGACTTACTGCAACACAAGTTAGAAATCATTAATGTGGCAGCCATCCATGCAGTTACTTGGTGTTCATGAATTTATGAAAACTTCCCACTGTTAAATCACCACAACTACGTGTGTGATTAGGGTTAATTTCTATACTGACGTGTAAATAAAATCCTTGCTGGTGACATCTTTGGTGCAATCAATGCAACTTACACATTTTCCTACGGTAAGCTGACTAAAATGATGATTCAGCAGTCTGTGAGGTGCAGAGTGTACATACACACCCCATGAATCAGTGAGATATACCTCCTTGTTCTCGTCATGTGGCATTCCCTGTCTATGTGTCTGTCTGCCTGTACACCCCCACATACCTGGGCCTTCTCATTCCCTCTACCCAGCCCAGATTCTGTTTGATAGGAAGTGTTTGGGCACAGTACACAGACAATGCCCTATAGCTGCAGGTCCACAGTGCCAGGCTCCTCTTCTGTGGCGTCCCTCAACCACCTGAAAATCCTTCTGTCATCTAAAGAGCAGATAAGAGTTGAGTGCCTATGGGGGCAAGGTCTCACTACATTTAACCGGGCTTTCAAATGCATCTTCAGCCAGCTTCTGTAAGGTGATCCAAGAAATGACATAAACAGCAGTAAACCATTTGTAACGACAACTATAAAGCTATAAAACACAGGTTAAAATATGCATACGTTTCATTTTATGTTTTCCCGGGGACACTAGTCCTCATTCACCAACCGTTCTTAAGAAGAAATTTCTTAAAACCAACTCACACAGTTTTCATGAAGATTCTGACAGTCACCAGCATTTTCTTATTTGGGATTTGTTCTTATGTCAGAACAAAATCTAAGCACATTTAATACTTACACACATTTGAGTGCTGAAAAGTTTGTGCACAATAACTGGTTATTGCGTTTTCCTCAGATCTACAGTTGTGTAAAATTTGAGGAATTAAATTACAACTTTTTTAATCACATTTTTTTTTATAATTATTTATATTATTTTACAAAACATTCTAAGTCTTCTAAAAACAAACGGGCTTTAAGTTTATGAGGCCATGGGATTCATCATTACAATAAACTCATTTGTGAACAATTCTGTGGTTTATGAATACCTCCTGAATCTGACGTTGAATTTTCTTAAAACCTCCTTAGGGTCTTTCCAAAAAACAATCTCAACAAAAAATTTACAAAAAGACTGGTGAGTGAAGACTGTTGCTATTGCAATACTGACAAAATGTGATGAAAAAGTTTCAATAAATGTACTAAACAACAGAATGCACAAGCTCTCCTATAAATACCCCTCCAATACAAAGAGAAGAACATGAGGAGTTACATAACCATACTATAATATCCTAACCAAAGCAGAGAGGCAGTATAGCCAGTTATAGCCCAGCTCACCTAAGAGATCACCTGCTGTAGATCCTGGGTCTGTAACATGCAGCACAGCTCTCCCAGGAAGCAAATGAACACATGCAGCACATCCGTCCAGCAGCCCACTGTCAGCATTACCAGCAACAATCCCCCTAGGCGCACTGTCACTGTCTGCAGAGCTTCCTCACCACCAGAGAAGCAACGCTGCTCCTCTGAAGAGAGGGTCCACAAAACAACAGGGTTTCATTTATTTAAATATTTTCAAAGAGAAAAAAAACATCTCTGCCCCCCCTCCCCACCCCACCCTGTCTCACCCTGTTTGTAGACCACCATCAAGGTGTAGCAGATGGTAACTGGGGTCCAAAACCTCAGGGCCTCTGCTGCTGACAGGAAGTACTGGTTGATGGTGTAGATGGCAGCAATGAGGGCCACAGAGAAGATCAGCAGGAGGCTGCGGCACAGCAAGGGTGGGAGGGTGTGGCCTGAGGTCAGGAGGCCAATGCACACACCACAGTAGCGCTGGTTGCTGTGCAGAGGATACTGCACACTCACATGGCACCACAAACGGGTGCTCTGACTGACCAGAAACCAACTCAGACCTGCTGCAAGGAACAAGCTAAGCAAGCGCTGTGGCGCCTCCTCTTGGAGGAAATGAAGGCTGCAGCTCAAGGCACAGCCCAAAGAAAATTGGCTTTGCAGAAGGAACTGTAGGGTAGTTGGAGGAGAATCCTGGGAACAAAGGATAGAGAGCTACAGATTTATGTGAACTGTGTAGAAAGAAATGTAGTAAGAGAAGCCATGAGCCGTACCAGTCATTGCACTATTGCACTTAACATTACTTGCTGCTAATTAACGTATTGATGTACCTTAATGGGTTTCTTTTAACCATTTTTCTTTTAATGTTTTAAATTTAATGTTTATGTTTTGATTGGACCGGGGGGACATCAACGTTTATATTTATACTTATATTACACTTATATTGTTTTTATGTACATTGCTTTGGTACTTTTATGGTGATGTTTTTATGATGCTTTTATGATGTTTTATTGTTTTATATCCCTACCGAGACCTAAGTACTACATTTCGTTCCTCATAGTGATGGAATGACAAATAAACATTGAACTGAATTGAATGAGAACCTGTAACACTGATATAAGTCAGGTAAAAATCTGGTGGTAAACAGAGACATGAACAGGTGAGGAGTGATCACAGATTTATCACAAGAAAGAGTGTTTGAACAGCAACGTGTTATTACAAATAACAAACCTTACCAGTCCGGTGGTTATCCAAGTTGAAACCGCCCTTATGGAGAATTCCAGGACCACCAGGGAGGTAACCCGCGAACCCAGCAGTGTCAGGATTCCAGTCAGACAGCAGAACTGAACTCCTCCTCCCATTACACTTACAACACCTCTTGTTGATTTGGAATTCTGTGTTCCATCTCCACCATTATGGTCCCTAGAGAGCAGAAGAGCTGTGTTCCTTGTATCCGCCAGTTGTAGTGTACAGAATATGAATTTACTAGACAACTCTCTGACTCGCTGTCTTCAGCACAGACACACACACTCATCCTGTGTGGTTTGACTCACCCCAGATATGTGACAAACAGGTGAATCCTCATGATATTACAGAGCACGGTGATTCCAGATGCACTCACCAACCCTGAATGATTGACATTGTTTCTGACATTCTGCTATCACATTAATGTTCTTTAGCGTAGATTTAACAACTGCGGATAACCGGACTAAAATAACAAAATGAAAAATAAATTAAATACACCTCACCTTGCAGGAAACTTTCCAACATATTGTTCTCGACTGCTAAGAGATCCGGAATCGCGGGCAAAAAAGAGCGTATGAAGGGTATCATTTCGTAAAAGGGTCAAAATCACTAACGTTTAAAACTGTTGCATTAATCAACTATCATTCCGTTTTAAAATTTAAATATATTAGACTGTACAATTATTATTGTCACATCGTTCTTAAAAACTCAAATACAGGGTAACATTAAAGTGTATCGATAGTGGTTCAAAAGATTAAATCAAGTAGACTACTGCAAGTACTCGTTCGGACTTCTCTGATTGCTTGTCTTTTTGTCCTTGTGGGTTTCCGAGTATTTGCGGTTTTGTTGGCATAGGGTTCAAAGGTCGTTTATGTTTCGTGTCAGTTTTTTATTAATCCGTAATCTAAAGCGAGCATTTCACCAGACTGCAAAACCGGATAGTTCATTATTAATTATAATAGGATCTATAGAGGGACAACAACTCCAAAATCTTCATTCATTTGTATATTCGAAAATTTTATGAACGATCAGATCAGTCACGAGTCTACCTTTTCAGTTACAAAACGTGCGTAATATTATATTCTTTGTAGTTCAGTTTTTGCATTTCTGTAACGTGTACTTTGTAATTAAATGTAAATAGATTTACATTTGTGTTCTTGCATGAACCATGGAAATTCCTTAATGCAAACCATGAAGTATAACCGTTGGTACAGATAGTTGTATATAATTAAAAGTTTTCCCTAAATTAAATTACTTTCTGTTTTGTATTAAATAAAACAAAGCCGTTAACCGAAAAATATTCTACGGTACTTTCCATAAGGTCAGTATTAATTCCTTGTACAGGCTTTACCAGTAGATTCATCACCGGGTATGTGCTTCTGAATCCAATGGAGACAGTCCAACTTTGTGTAAAACGTTGGTAGAAGTATTTATATGTCATAGCAAAGGATCCCGTTTCTCTCAAACAACCAATGCTCTGACCGCAACTTCTTTCAACATATTAAATAGTCCGCACGGTCACTGTACAAAAGACTGAAGCCCCAGTGGTGTAATGTCATTGGTCATTCATGTACCTGTACTTTAGAATGTTTAGATTTGAATTTAAATTTACAGTTGTTTGTTCAGTTGGTGCTTGCTTTTGTGTTGTCACAGCGATTGCCACCAAAGACACGTATCAGAGGACAACACTGTTAGTCCTCCACTACACACAAAATTTTCGTCCTTCGAGCCGAATGATGGTAATTGTCCCGGAAGGGATTGGTCATGAACAAGGGTTGATTGGGAACACGGGAATATAATAAAATTGGCGGTTGGACTCGCATGACGGTTCGTGTATTTGCTCGCACACCAAGACAAACAGTACAGTAATTACTGTGGCACAGCATGCAGACTCAAGACTGGTATGACAGAGAGGATTGAGCCTATCCATGATGCCAGACATGTCCTCCACAATATTTAATGGATTATGAAGTGGACTACGAAAGTGGACATCAGAGTAGATGGTCTTTTTCTCCACATTCAGAACAACATGAGCAAGCAGGTCCCTGTGAGGAGGAGGATGCTGACATGACACCCCCCATTCAATCACAGGGACATACACCTTCATGTCACATAGAAGAGGAGGTAATACTTTCACGGTATCAAGCTTCACTTTCAGAGCATGAGAGGAGGTCAGCGCATAGTTCTTGCATGTCTACACATGAAAGACAAACATCATAAGTCGGTTCAACTTACATCTCAGCCGCCCATTCCTGTCTCGAAATTAATTACAAGCCAGTGCCTTTACCACGCACCAGACATTCTTTATCAGGGCAGGCTACTCCAATACCTGCTCCTCGAATCAGATCTGTGATCAAGCATGCATCTGCCTCACAGAATGCTGGGGATGCTTGTGAATGTCTGCAGTCAGGTAAGAGACCTTGCAATGACACAGGGAGTCACGATGTCCCACAACCAGCAGAGGGACACTGTGTTACATGTCATAGAAGAGATTATGACCTGATTATATACACTGACAGTTTATGGTAAACAGTGTACAGGGACTCGGTTCAGTCCTGCCGAGAATGTGCATTATGACCAGTTTTCCAGCAGTGAAAAGCCATTAATCAAATATCTATACACCACATCATGGGCCATCCCCTGACCCATATAGTCAGATTCCTCCTTCCAGACTCTCATATGAGCCTAAACTGGGGGAGGATTTAAGATGTCAGCTAACGGTGACCTGAGAGAATGCTTCCATGCCATACCATGCATCCTTCAGGGGTGAACACCCATTTTACATACAAGAGAGGACATACAGAGGGCCTACACCATCCATCCACCACTCCAGTGGAACGCCTGGGTCCTCCTGGAAATCCAGCTGCAATCAGGACAAGACTGGGGTGGACTCTGCAAGGACCAGTTTGAGGTCTCCAGTATCAGCCCTCCAAACCCTACCTACTCACTTCAGTGTGTCCCTCTAATCTAGGGTTACACACATCTGTAATCCAACATTTCTGTCGATTATTGTCTACAAATCTTTAAAACTGCAAATGAGGCCCAGAAGGTTGTGAGTAAATTGTCAGCTACTTTAATGTCAGGTGGCTTCATGAGTGCATGTTTTCTTCATAGGTCGCAGAAATAGATCATCTGGTTATCAACCAAGTTGTTTGTTTTAATCTTGTTGTACTCTTGATTAGTCTCTAGGTTGCATTGTCTGCATTTCTTAGTACCGTGTAAACCATGGTATCATCGTAGTATTGTTTGATTTCATAGTATGGTGAAGTGATTATAGTTAATCACTTGTGTTTTACATTTGTCTATATATCGATTTTGTTTGTATCCTGCCCGGTTATACTAAGGTGTTTGGCTACCTTCTTAGTTGGGTTTTGTAGGGTCCATTTGACTGTTCTTCACGGGTTGCTGCTAGGATTCCTGCCACTCGCTCCTGGCTGTCTGTAATTGTCCTAATTAGCTCCAGCTGCCACTCATTCCACTCAACTGTATTTTTTGCGGCTGTCTGCGCTGCAGCATAAGCGGAATCTCCCTGTGGGAGTCCACCAAGGAAGGGCAAAGAGAACAGGCTAAATAATTAGTCATTTAGCAGACGCTTTTATCCAAAGTGACTTACAACATTTCATATGCGTGTTACAATGAACTAGTACAAGGTGTCTTGCTCAAGGACACACCAGGTGGCTGGGCTGGGATTTGAACAAGGAGACTTCTGCATCCCAGCCTAAAGTTCTACCCATTGAGCCACCTGGCCACAACCATTCATCTATCTTCCCATTCCTGTCCTCCATGGAAGACTCTTCCGCCATCATTGTTACCGCACTACTCGGACACAAAACCTGTCTCTCCTGCGCCAACTCGACCAGATCTCATCTGACACCTTCACACTCTCTGTTGGGCTGTGGAACTGCCAGTCTGCAGTGAACAAGCATACTTCATCCCGGCGCTTGCATCCTCTACCACTTCAGATCTTCACCCTCACAGAGACATGGATCCGGCCAAAAAACAGCTACGCCAGCTGCGCTCTCATCAGGTTACTCTTTCTCCCACTCACCCCAACCTTCTAGGAGGGGTGGTGGCACAGGTTTGCTCATCTCCTCAGAATTTAAGTAGACTTATTCACCTTGTTTTGACATGATTTCCTCCTTTCAGTACCACATTGTTACAGTCACCGTCCCCACTACTATCAGGTTTGTCTTTTTATTAGGGCTGCGGAAATTAATGATTAATTTTAATCGTTAAAATTTTTAATCGATTAAATTTTCTTTAATCAGTAATTTTTCGATTAATTTTTATTTTGGTTACACAAAAACAGACATGTATATATACATGCACAAACCAGAAGGGAAAATGGGGATGAAAACGACGCCAAAGCAAAGAACGAAATAAAACACAACAATCTAGAAAAACTCTTTACTGCTATCTACACCTGACCCGTGTTCGGAAAACAAAAAAAAAAAAAAAACATCCTAAACCTACCTACACTTAACAAGAGGTAAAACCAAACGTACAAAGCGGCGTTCATTTCTAAACCTAGTGTGCTAACAAACAAATCTCCTATGTGAAATGCCAAAGTGTAAGGGATCCCTCTAACCTGCCCCCAAAATCCAAAACAAGGTGATAATGAACGAAAATCAAATACAATACAGATATTACCAAAGGGAACACCAAACTTTCGAATACTACACAAACCACTCTCTTTTCAGTTTCGCCAATACTCAACACACAATGTAGGAAGGTCCTTTTTTAATCTCCTGATCCAGCAGGTGAGGTCGGACTTTCCTGTCGTCGAGGGCGCTCATTCGCTCGTCATCGCTGATTGACGTCTTGGGGTTCCAGTGGGAAGGCATCAACCGATGCGGCTTCGCTGATTGATGTCTTGGGGTTCCAATGGGAAGGCACTAACTGA
>JABJVR010000103.1:6991681-7034296 GCA_025773905.1 Chitala chitala | reverse complement strand
TCTCCATGATGCTTGTCAGCAGAGGGAAGCATGAAGTGCTCTAGAATTTCCTGGTAGGCTGCGCTGACTTTGGACTTTATAAAACACAGTGGACAAACACCAGCAGATGACATGGCTCCCCAAATCATCACTGACTGTAGAAACTTCACACTGGATCTCAAGCAGCTTGGATTCTGTGCCTCTCCACTCTTCCTCCAGACTCTGGGACGTTGACTTCCAAATGAAATTGATGAAATGAAATGAGTTAGATGAAATGAAATTTATTTTCATCTGAAAAGAGGACTTTGGACCACTGAGCAACAGTCCAGTCCCTTTTCTCCTTAGCCCAGGTAAGAGGCTTCTGACGTTGCCTCTGGTTCAGGAGTGGCTTTTTTATTGGTATTATATAATATTGTAATAGGATTTCATTTTCTAGCAGGACTTGGCAATTCTGAATTCAATTCCAGAAATTCTTTGCACATTTCATCCCCATTTTAGCAAATGTCCCATGACCTACCAGTGTGCGGTAACATCTGTCAGTCAGAGGGGTGATGACCAACCTCGGAGAGTTGCCGAGGTACTCGTAGGTGTATTTGACATCACAGTTGATGATGCGCACACGTATGTTCTCGTGGTCCCAGTAGTACCTCAGCTGAGCCAGCCACTGAAAGTCTGTTTCGTGGGAGACGCCTGGCAGGAGCAACGAGCACAGAGAACTCGCTGAAGAAATGGAAAGTCATGGTCATCGGTTCCATCTTTACTGTATCATGTGCGCATCTGCGAGAAAGCTGGACGGTAGAATTTTAGCCAGAGGGTGAACCACATCGGTACAACATCAATAAGTGAAAAAAACTCCCAGCAAATTCACAGAAGAATGATCAAAGGCACAAATTCTGCAAAGGAGAAAACATTATTTTGGCAATTAAAAAAAAAAAAAATTTATAAAAATTGAAATAAATAAACTAAACACCCAGTGATATCTACAAAAATAGTTACTACGGTTATATTTCCAATAAACTGTTAAAAACAGAAAATCAAATATTAAATGTACAACATTTTTAAAAATAAGTTCCGCATTAGGTAGGATATTGAGCATTTTCTAATTGTGTGCACTATAAGTTGGATATATAAGTGAGTATGCGTATTTCATAGTAATTTAACACAAAATTAGATCATGTGTATCGTAACTTTTCAAAAGGATACATGGAAATAAAAGTCTAACAGTATAATATAAATACATATTGATATTTTACTTTTGACAAGCTTTACATTTATGGTTTCCAGTGCACTTCAGATGTGTGCATTCATGGGAGAAAGATAAATACTACTGCTGTAATGGATCACAGCTGATCCGCACAGTTTCATAAATATATGAACCGAGGCTTAATTGGAAAGTTTAACTATCATCATGTGACTTTTACCGCTGTCCTGATGTGGCGTTAACGAGAAAAACGTGCCTAGGGACACGTTCGTGTGCCTTCTCCAAGTGCACAAAGCACATGTATACACATGCTGGATAAGCATAGTGCCATGCCCCTCACACAAATGTGCAAAGGGAGAACAGCTGGTCCACTATTGCACTGCCAAGACAGAACCTGCATTGTTCCTCCTGAATCAAACATTTGACAGTCGGGCAAAGTGTCCTCTCACACACTCTAGAGTAGGCACTACCTAAAATGTTCTTCCCACTGCTCAACATTTATCTCCTGAGAGGTCAGTGCCTCCCCTTTTCTGCTCAGGACATTCTGAATGAGGTTTCACCTCCCTTGAGGCACAGTACAGTTTACAAGAACAATTTTGAGGCCACCTGAAAATAAGTTTCCACAGCCGCTCCAAACTCGTCCCATGCCTGAGCTTTTGCTTGAGCCTCTGACCTTGCACTGGTCTTTTTAGCCTGTCAGAACCTTTCAGCTGAATCTGGAAGACCCTTGCAAGCATTGCCCAGAAAGCCTCCTTCTTTAACCTGACAGCTTTCCTGACCTCCACTGTCCACCAGCAGGTCCTACAATTGCTGCTATAACAGTCACAAGTAGTCTTCTGACCACAACTTTTAGCAGCTGCTTCCTTGATGGAGCCCTTGTACATGGTCCATTCAGAGTCAATGTCCCTGACCTCCCACTGGACATGCAAGAAGTCCTCTCAGAGGCAGGACTTGAGCTCTTCCCACGCAGCATGCTCTGCCAGTCATTACCAAGATATCCTTCCCATTCATTTGGGTGTTCCAGGTTTATCCAGTTTTTGCTCCATGCAGTGAATCCAAATCACCACTAGGCGGTGATCAGCTGACAGCTCTGCCCCCCTCTTTACCCGAGCGTCTGTAACACACAGCCTCAAACCAGGCGATACAACGTCAGTTACTGACTTTTGACTTGAGGAACTCCGGTTTCATGTATGGTTATGAGTTTTTTTATGTTCAAAAAGACATGCTGTGACTACATTTACAGGGCACTTTCTCACCTCTTACACCAAGACCGGTTCCAGTGACAATGGCCAATACAAGACTAATAAACAGAAATTTTAATTCTTTTATTTTCAAATTTTACAAGAGTTAAAATTTGACAGACAAATTTGACAGTAAAGTTAAATACATCTGGTCCCCCTAACAGAATAACTGACTTCAGTATTGCCCCCTAGCTAAAATGGTCTAGAACTGCCATTTAATAGCTTCTTCCTAAAAGCCACACAGTCCAATCCCTATCATTTTAAAATCCAATACTCCACTACTAAATGTCCATCACCTATAGTGTATTGTTTTATGTGACCAAGTTACAATGTTAAGTGGGAGGCTTGTGTGATAAATTGTTTTATGGTCCTGTTCAACCCAAACATGCATTAATAAAGTGTGAGAAATTGTGATTGTGTCTGAATTTATTTGAAAGCCTGCTGGAGTTTAGCCTTCACTCCTAGCTGTTAAGCCATACTTGGCATATTCTTAAACCCCCTAATGTGGTCACATACATTCATTCATCTTCTATACTACTGCATCCTGTTAAGAGTCATGGGAAGCCTGGAGCCCATCCCAGGAGGCATAGGGCGCAGGGCAGGGGACACCAACCCATCACAGGGCATACACACCCCCAAGCACACACTACGAGCAATTTGGAGACACCAATCAACCTAACCTGCATGCCTTTGGACTGTGGGAGGAAACCGGAGAACCCAGAGAAAACCCACCAAGCACAGGGAGAACATGCAAACTCTACACACGTAGACCCAAAGTGGGAATCAAACCCCAGGCCTGGAGGTGCAAAGTGACAGCGCTAACCACCACACCACCTGGTTACATACACTTAAAATAAATGTAACAATTATCACTTTAAGTCAGTCTTAACTTACAATGCTATCGGACTCCCAATCCAACCGTTTTTATAAGCATGCCACATTATATTTTGCAAGTTTCATATACACTATTGAGCCTGATGATAGCCATTAAAAGCTCCATTAGATTTGTGTTAAAAATAACAAATTTCTCATTCTGGTCTAATAAATCTTTAAATCTAATCTCTGCACATTCCTCCCTTACCTGAACACAAACAATACTGTAACATGACCAGAGTCTTTTGTGTCCATAACAAGACCTCATGTTTAATTTGAAGATATTCTTAAAAAAAAAAAATTATTTAAAACTAAATCTGCACAACTGATAATATAAAGCAACAGCATTTAATTATATCCATAAAAACAAGCAGATTAAATGTACAAACCATAAATAAGTAAACAGCATTTCACATTTTTCTTCATACAGAAACGTGAAAACATTCAACGGTTTTAACAAAAAAAAAAATTCCACAAAACAGTTTAAATCTGAGATAACACAAGTAGTATATTTTTCAGAAATAATTTTATATTGCCAACGCCTTCATTGAGACAATGTCTTTGAACCAGACTGACTTGGGATTGTCCATTTAAAAAAAAAAAAAAAACTTAACGTCACGTATTGCATATTTGGCAATAGTCAGTCTTAATTATGCAACTTCAATCAGAGAAGTACATTAGCTTTGCTTGTGATACCCTGGACACACTGCAAGGAAGTATCAGACATTGATACAATTTCTATCATCCAAGTCCAGAAGCCAAAGTTCACTTGCAAACACACAATCAAACTCACTGAAAACTGTGCCAGTTGGTGTGCAAAGTAATTATAACATTGCATTGTTCACTTTTTTTTTTTTTTTTTTTAATCAAAACAATCACCGCCAAGAAAGCAGAAACATTGACAAATAATTGACAAATGTTCAAAACCAAAAAAAGAAACCAACATAAACACTACAGTCTGAAACTGGTGAAACTATAACAAACCCCCTATTGCCCAGTCAATCCATCACTGAACAGTGATGACCAGACGCAGAAGGAAGCTGAACCATAAACCTGCTGTCTGCTACAAACAGTTAAAGGTTTTTGTTTTTCCTGGTTACTGGGACAGCCTCCGGGTGCTTCTTGTGTTTTCCATTCTCTTTTTCTGAGGGCTGGCAGGCAACCTCGTCACCTACACCCTGCAAAGACACAGTCACTCTAGATGGGAATGCTGCTTCCTTTACATCCTAAAACACACCCCGCTCTCTTGCATGACAGAAACAACCAAGAGAAAATTCTCCCAGTACAATCAGACCCAATAAGTCTATGGAGAGGCACGTGGAGAGAAGAATGGCCCAGCCATTCAGCACAGACACTGAGACTGGTGAGTAAGATGATATTCACAGCATCTTCAAAATGCAGACATGAGATTTACAAACAGAAAACACAAAGAAAAGTTCACACAAAGATGAGCAAAGAGGAGAAACATGAGCAATTCACATTCTATAAAATCTTAGCCTCTCTCTATAATCCTTTACACAGGTACAGTAAGAAAGAGAAGAGGAACGTTAAGGTCAGAGGTGTGCATTACAGTACTGTGTATCAGGGGGCTCATTTTCAGTATTGTGGCCAGGAAGTGTAAAATAACGTAAAGGTTTGAGAAATCCAGAAATTATTAATTCTATGTTATTAATCAGTCCTCTCTTTCTCTCTCTCTGTATTAATGATATTGTACTCTTGGTTATTATTAATGTTGTTGTAGCGAGTCAGAACAGGGACAATGCAGAAGTAATGGTTCATGTGATATCATAAGCCTACTAATGTGAACACTTATGTGTAGCAGCAGGTAAGACTGGAATGGAATCTTGCAGGAGCAGGATTAAATATACACATCAGTCCAGTGCTGACTTCTTGCTCAAAACACACTGACAAGGCAGAGTAAAATCCAGTGAGGGGGGAAAAAAAAAAAAAAAAAAACCCCACAGAGTCAGGCAGATGAAGACATGCGAAGTAAACATACCACTTCACGAAGGGAGGAGGCCTTTGTACGCACCTGCATTATCACGTTCAGCAGATCCCAGCTGGGAAGCAAGCAGCCAGCCTCACCCAGGAAACACAGCAAGATGTGCAAAACGTCTATCCAGCGGCCCACCGTCAACATGAGCACCAGCAACCCCCCCAGCCGGACACCCACGGCCTGGAGCAGAGCCTCAGTGCCTGGACGCCGTCGCTGGTCATCTTCCATCAAAGGCGTTAATGTCCATGGTATAAAATAAACAAACAAAAATAAGCATCATAACTCATATCCTGACAACCATTAATGCTGTGAACATAACAGCTCATAACATAGAAATACTGACTGTTGCCAATTTATCAATTACAGCAAGATACTTTAATAATGGCCATTTATACAAAAACTCTGCATATCAAATTCAGCTGATCCACCATATGATCACAACGATGTTTTAAATCAAGCTTGTCCACCTTGTTCCGTCTCTCTGCACCATTACTGCACCAACATGGCTACTCTGCATGTCGCACCCATCACGAATAACTTCACCATCCAAATCTACCTGTATACCTCCTGGAATGTACACCTCCATCTTCCCCTTTCTCACCTTGCATGTAGACCACAAGTAGTGTGTAGCAGATAGTTAGGGGAGTCCAGAATCTCAGTGCCTCGGTGGTGGAGAGGAAGTACTTGTTGATAGTGGAAAGCCCAGCGACAGCACCCACGGCAAAGCTCAGCACAACCGCCCGGCACAAGATGGTTATGAGCGTGTGGCCAGAGGTGAGGAGCCCGATGCAGAGGCCACAGTACCGCTGAGAGCTGTGCAGCCGATACAGCGCTGCTACATGACGGCACATGCGAGCGCTCAGGCTGACTAAAAGCCAGCTTAGCCCCACTGCAAGCACGAGGCTGAAGGTGCGCTGTGGCGCCCCTTCCTGGAGGAAATGGAGGCTGCAGGTCAGGGCACAGCCCAGAGAGAACTGGCACTGAGTGAGGAACTCCAGAGTACTGACGGGCTGTAGATCCTGAGTTGGCAGAGAAGAGTTCGGTGTTCAGCACGTAACTTGTTATATACACGTTTACAGGATGCATCAGCGTACAAATGAACAACGCAGACTGTCGTTCTTTGCTCATCTCAACAGTGCTTACCGGTCCCACTGTCACACGGGCCAAGGCTGCCCTGAGGATGTACTCCAGCACGACCAGAGAAGCAACTCGAGAACCGACCAGAAGCAGAACTCCAGAAAGGAACCAAAACCGTAAGGTTTCACTTAGCCTGCCCTTGGCACCGGTCCACTGCCGTGGGGTTTCCTTACAGCTCCCTCCATTTTCATGGCTGTCAGCACACCCAGGAGGAAAAACAGACATATACAAACTTTTTGGCTTAATTTATCTGAAAATAAAGGTGACTGAAATTATACACACTGTATTGTTGAGCAAATGAGAAGTGTCACTAACACTAAGCCAGTAACATACATGTTCAAACTGACGTTATGTATAGCTGACTGGCTTCCCTTCCTAATGGATCCACACTGCTGCCACCCTTGTTCAGTTTATGCTGCTGTTTGCTTTCAGATCCCCCTTGATGTCTTTGTACTTGGTGTTTAATATTATCTGAACCTTACATATCACTTTAATATTTGCATTTCACTTTGTTTCGTTTTATCACCCATTTCCTAATCCGCATTTTCTAGCCTTCTCAGTTCCTCTGGCAGAGGAAATGTAGAGCAACGGTGTGGAAGACAAGATAAATAAGCCTACCACTTAACTCTGAACATTTATTTAGAACTTGGCACATCAGCGGGAAACATCTCACCTTACGGTTTTGAGATACAGGTGAACTCTCAGCAAATAATTAAGCACCGAGATTCCGCAGGAACCCACCAGTCCTGCACGTATACATTTTGAACAAACTGAGTTAAGATACATACAGCTAACATTTGTCTTGAATGCAAGTAAAACATGAAGTCTCCCCAGAAAGGGTCTTCCTAAATAGATCATATTACTCCACTTTGACTAACAGCAATTAGAAAAATTAATTATTAAAAAAAAAAAAACGGAAATAGACTCACCTTGTAGAAAGGTATCCAAAAGGCTGGTCTCAAGAGTCAACCACTGGGGTAACCCAGGCACCCACGAGAAAACGGAGAATACCATGGTGCCGCAGGATGTTTCAAACGTTTTCTAATATCGTCACATTCTGCAGAAGTTTAAAAAACAGATCATAACTCTTGATTTCTATTATATAGGTTACAAACATCGGTATTTCTCATTAGGCCTAAGAATAAATAAATAGCTACATAATATCGTTTACGCGATTCAAATTACTAACATCAAAAGCTACCTTTGATGAATGTATTGCTCTCGTGCACGCCGTAGAATACCTACATTAACTTGTAAATGACACCGGATTGGTAGTAAATGCGTTTGCCTCAAGCCGTCTTATCTAACAGCTAGTCTTTCATTTATTTCTGTAAATTGTTTGGCGTTTCAAAGGTCGTCTGAAGGCGTCACTGTACGTGTCCACGTGTCACTGAAAAGGTTGAGTATTATCGAAGCAGTAGTTAATCTATATAAAGTTAAATGGTTATAATTTTTAAATAATATGTGAATATTGTAATGTTTTATTTCTTTACTAGTATGATGGCCAAGCGTTCTACTGCACACATTAAATTTGTCAATTTAATTCACAATTCAACCACATTTTATTTCTTCTTCTTCTTCTTAATAATAATAATAATAATAATATTTTATCCACTCAAGAACTCAAGGATTAGTTGAGGCTTGCCGATTTGCCAACAGATGTGCCAGCAAATTTTTCGGTACTTTCAGGATAACATTCCCCAAAGGAAAATTGGAAGGATTCAAGGATTTTGGACACTGCACACTCAACAGCACACAATGTTATCAAGAAATTCAAAGCAACTGGTCAAATCTTGATGCGTAAAGGGCAGGGCCGAAAACCACTTCTGAATGCATGTGATCTCTGATCTCTCAAATGTTACTGTCTTCGTCTGTAGTGGATATCATGATGTGTGAAGGAGCACTTAGGTCAGACATGTCCAAAGTCCAGCCTGTGGACCAATCACGACCTGAGGCCAGATTTTATATAGCTCACGACTTCTGTCTTAAAATGCATTATTTATAGGAATTGCATTATTCAACATGCAATTCCTATTTTTACCGTATGGTGGCAGCGCAACAAACTGTGTTACATTTGATCTGACCATTCTCGGTCATGGTGACAGCAAGTAAAAAAGGAAAGCTGATAATGAGGGGCTTCACTTCCAGAACAGATGAAAATTACAGTATTTTTTTACTGAAAACCCAAACAACTGTGTATGCCTAATTTGACAAGAGACTTGCCTTGTTTAAGGAATATAATGGAAAGAGGTAATACGACACAAAACATGCTAATGCATACAACAAGTTATCAGGGAGCGACCATGCTGAAAAAGTGAAGCAACTCCAAGATATCTTGGCCACACAGCAGCGGTTCTTTACACGGACCCTTGAGTCAAATGAAAACATCACCAAAGCAAGCTACAAAGTGGCCATGTTGATTGCTAAACATGGCAAACCATTTACGGAAGATGGATTGTGGTGGAAAGGTGGAAAGACTGTGTTATTAAAATGGCAGAAAACATTTGCCCCAAGAGGAAGACAGAGTTTGCTGTTTGCCTGGCTCGTAACACTGTGGCACGAAGAATTGAAGGGCTATCATCTGATATTAAGAGACAATTGGAAGACAGAGCAATGAATTTTGAATTTTTTTCATTAGCTTGTGATGAAAGCACAGACACATCAGACTGTGAGAGACCAAGCCGGTGTGGCAGGAAGACACAGGTGGATTTAAAGCAACTAGGGTTTTATTTACCCAAAAAAATGCACAAATACACAAAATAAGCAGGATAAGATGGGCCCATAAAAGAGGTCAAATTAACAAAACATTACTCAAGCAAAAATCATAACTAACCAAACTGACATAACACTAGACACACTGGGGGAGCTTTTAAACTGGCTGATCAAACCAAAAGACACAAGAGGGGAGGTTTACACAAGACAAAGAGTATTAATTAACTAATAAATGCAAATTAACAAAAACAACAAGTTTGTTAAACAAATTATATAAACAAAGAACCTTAATTAACAATACCTAATGAAAAATAAATAAAATCTTTAAGCACATTTCTTTCTCCCCTCCTCACCAAGGTGCTTTAGTCTCTTCCTCGGCTCCCAGACTGCACTTCAGCCAGCTCCTCCCCTCTGCCACCTCTTTCAGCCACCAGCAAGTAACTCAAATAACTCAAACAAAAAGAATCAAGGATTATCACAAATTCACATTTAAACAAGGCAATGTTGACTGCAGGTGTGCGCTTCCTTGAAGTAAGCATAGCTATGTAAAAATGGTTTAAAGTGAATGAATAAAAATTAAACTGATTTTACAAATTCATAACTTAAATGTGTTTAACTAAAAATATGTTGGTGCTGTGGGCGAGTGTGTACAACCTGGTTTTGTTACTGTGTGACTGAGAATTCAGCCATCACACAGACACTGCTCAGTTACTGATTTTTTTGAGAGGCGTTGACAATGACATAAATGTAACAGAAGAGATGCTTGACCTCCAAAGCCTTAAAGGTCAAACAAAAGGAACAGATTTACTCCTTACTGTTAGCCAGTGTATTCCTTACTGTTTGCCCAGTGCTGTGGAGTAAAGTTAGTGAAATTATTACCGATGGCATGCCTGCCGTGGCTGGTGAATGAAGTAGATTATTGACACTGATCTGTAACAAAGTCACTGAAGATGGAGGCAACGCCATTAAAATCCATTGCATCATTCATCAGCAGGTTGTCTGCACTAAACATGTCAAATTTGATCATGTTATGAAACTGGTAGGAAAGGCAATTCATTTTATTCACTGCCAGTTTCAGCAGTTCCTGTTTGACTTCCAGGTTGAATATGGAGATGTGATATATCACATCGATGGGAGGTGGATCAGTTGGGGATACAGACTGCAGCCATTTTTCTCTCTCAGAAGAAAAATTAGACAATATTTGGTTGAAAAGGGACAACCAATGCAAAACCTGTCAGACACTGAATGGGTGGCAAATTTGGCTTTTTTGGTTGACATAACAAAGCATCTGAAACATCTGCCTTCAAGGGCAAGATGCAGTAATGAGCCAACTGTAGGCACACATCAAGGCCTATGGAAGCAAACTGCAACTTTTCCAGAGACGCTTGTGACAAACGAAGCGCAGCACCACACATTCCCCAGCTCTGCAGGAGCTCATGGACAGTTTTCCACAGAACAATACTACAAAACAAAGGACGTGTTTATTGTGTCAGTGTATAGGCTACTGTAAATCAAACTAAATCTTTACTGAATGATGAAACATCCCCATAGCAACTGCAGTGCCTTGAGAAACACTTTGGCCAAGGAGTAAACCTTTCACATATCTGAAGCCAGAGATCACACCTTAGTCTTTTGGACCCTTCCAGTTAAAAATCTTAGTAATTATAATACTGTTAACATGACACATTCAGACAATACTAAAGAAATCCATTGCTATGCTTGGCTGTTGTGGTAAACTAGGAAACCAGTAAATGTAACCATGGCAATGAGACTTCAGAAAATGGAATGTGGACTCAGAACATGAGATTTTAATTTTGTATTTTGAAAAATATGTTGTTTTGCAGCTGTTTCAAGAATTTTGGAAAAAGATTAATCTTATCAGTCTTATTCTTACAATCTAGGTAGAAAATTGGTGTAAATACTGTACACACAAAATATATGAAAAATGAAGTTCTAGTGAAAATATCAGTAACCGTCTAAACATGGGTGATAAAGTGAATTGTGCTAGAGTGTTTACATTTTAAATATCTATGTTTTTTCACATATTTTAGTGTAAATACATTCCAGGGATGTTGTAACTTTCTGACCGTTCTAGTGTGGAAATGGTAATTGATAAATGTAACCTTTTACCATATTACAACACCCCCGAACCCAGCAATATAACATACTCTGCAGTATTCCTGTATTTTTGTTTCTTGATTATACAGTCAATTTCTGAACACCACAGAATGGAGGCTATACTGAGTCTAAACACAGGAAGGGTTTATTGTGAGGTACAAGGAACTTAACAAACACAGTCACAGAACACCAGGCACAAGGTTTTTAACAAGGCTATGATACATACAACAACTGGCAAGGGAGTGAGACAAGTTAAGGGCTTAAGTAGGCAGAAGGGAACAAGTGAGGACAGGTGAAACACATCAAAGAATTAAACACAAGCAGCATTGGACCTACAATCAGTATAACAAGGAAAAAGAGGGAGGGTGACACCTGGAGGACAAAAGGGGATGACAGGCTGGGCTATGGCATTTAGCTACAAAAACAATTACAAACACTGGCAACTTTTGTATTCCACTTATAACAGAATTCTGGCATGTACTCAGATGATTAACACTTGTTTAGCAATGCAGCTAACATATAAAAGTACTGTAATTCTTAAATAGATATAGATAGTATTAAAAAAATTATTATTTTTATATATATATAATTATTTAATTTTGGAATTTATGTTATTAGCATTCCTGCTAATCTTTAATGTAATTGCATACTTATTGTTTTGTATTTTAATGACATTAAAATTATATAATTATATTATTATACGGTATACATTATATTGCAATTGTTTTGCCATACAACTGCTAATTTAGCAGTTTTCCCCCTGTGAATCTTTTCATTTCTGATTTGTCCAACATCACGTTGAATTTTTTCTTCAGACTGAACAGCTAAAAGTGCTTGCACCTCTTCCCTGGGTCAGTTGTAGTATTAAAAAATTCAGAGGTGTATACAAACTGAATGGGTTTTAATAAGATATAAAAAAAAATTAAACAACACTGGCAACTGATGCCAGTGAATCCACCAGAAATACTGACTGGTGAACATCAGCCTCAATCTAACATCGCTTTAGGACCTGTATCTAACATCGCTGTAGGACCTGTATCTAACATCGCTTTAGGACCTGTATCTAACATCGCTGTAGGACCTGTATCTAAGGAAGTTATTGCTCCAAAACTTAAATAATTCTCAGGAAACAGAACAATAAATTGAAATAAAAACAGATTTCTTCATTCAATAAACAACTTTAGAAATACAGGTAACTAGCTCCTAATATTATAACAAAGACAGACGTAATATAACCTGAAAATAATACATGTTAATTTATTCATTTACACAGTTGTCTGTAAACAAATCACAAAAACACAGTGGCATTTCTAGAGTTTTGGTGACTCCAGGCAAAAACCTCATAGGGCTCTACTTAAAATACCAGGTTTCATTGATTTCAGTTCAATTCAATTTATTTTTATATAGCACCTTCTATAACAATGTGCATTAAAGCACTTTACAGAAGAATTGCAGATGTTACAGAATAACAGCAATAGGAATAAATACAAATGAAGCCAGAAAACAGCAGAGGAAAGGAAACAATTTCGTTTGTTTTTCCAACAAAAAAACTCACATTTAATACAAAACTCATATAAATCTTCAGCCAATGCAGTGATAATGTTGTCTATATCTAATGATTTTCTTACTGCATGATCAGCAAAGATCACTTTCAGTCTAAAGCATCTTTCAATGCATGTAGCTCAGCAGAAATATGAGTTTTGAACCAGAGAAACCCCTCTCACTGTGACTTTGTTAGAACTTCGTTTAGTCTCCGCACATCAATAGCCAGGCTCCCCAGCGTCTCAGGGCTCCATCAGCTGCCATGTTTAGCCTGTCTACCAGCTGTGCCTCTGGCACACACACTTTCTCTATTCTCTATCACTAACTCTCATTTATGAAGAAGCAGCCTTCATTTCCAGGCTGGAGTATATGGAGCAACACAAGTTAACCTGTTACTTAAAAGTTAAATTTTTTATACCCATGCATGTCAACTTGTCAGTAATTGCTGTTTCAAGGTTTTAATAAAAATAACTCTTGTATAACCTCTCATTTTTGTGATTCAAACATACTGTAACGGACTGAGGGAGGTAACGTGTTTCAAACCTGGACCGTCACCTTCTCTCATTCCTGGGAGTGACGTCACCATCCTTGTCGCTCACATACTACCATTCCTAGCCGTTGACACAATATACACTTATAAAATGCGAGATTGTTTTATTACATTCATGATATAGTATAAACTAAATTCCCACTGAAATTTTATCATTTCTAATTTTGATTACCTTAGTGTAAATGCACCTGTATGAAACAGGATACTCTACTGGAAAGCGTAAGTCATTTAGAACAATGAAAGCAAAAAAGAAAGTCTCTTAACCTAGCATTATTATTTAACTCTATTTTCTTGTTTGCCATTTTAAAACTAATATTTCTCTTCCTTCATACAGTAAATTTTGCACAGTATGAAGCACAACGGCATGTGAACTTAGTTGCATTGCAAAAGTTGCAAGTTGCATGGCAAAAACGTGGTACAATGTAGAATTTCTATACAAACTAAAATCCATGATGATTGCATAAAGGACAACAAAGGCCAGGAGGTAGTCACCTGTACATTGGGGATAATCCATCACCTTTATAATATGTACCGATATATCAAATATAACAATGACAAATTAAATTAAACAGCGAAAGACGTGTAAGACATTTCCTCACCTTACTTCTCGTCTATGTCACTATGCTTATTGTATAAAATATCTCTATATCAAAAGAACTCCTTGTTCTGAGGGCACATACGTTATGCGTATTTGAGTGTATGTAATACAAATTATTAACCGCAATAAATTCCATTAGCAATAAAACTAATGAATACACCCTAGAATAGCCTTCAAAGATTAAATTACGATAAACTGAAAATAAATGCACTTTTTTTTCTATTAGTGTAACAAATACAATAAATCTTGTGTGTATACCACGCAGTATTGATCTGAGATTTACAGTAAAATATCTAGCACTTACCGTGAGTACCTGCCCTGTCATCTGCAAAAAGATGTTTCTCGTGCAGTGTTTCCAGGGTCGGAGAAAGCCATAATATAAAGCCGTATTTCCAGGTTCCTAAGTTTCACTCAGCGCGTCAGCACAGTAATTTAAGAACAAATTGTTCATGCACCACTGCTACTTTGTAAGGCTGTGTTGTACATTTTTGTTTACCGTGGCCGAGACAATAGGGGATTCGCAAGGCTAGATTATGTTTAGGAATCGTTCTTAAAAAGGTTTCATTCTACATAACAGAATTGGCTCTAGGTGCATTTGAACTGTGCTTTCCAGTAGTAACAAAGATTGCACAATGCTTTAACCATGCTTTAGCCAAACCAAAAACTGACCATAGGTCTTCAATTAAAATTGATGGTGCAAGCAGGAGCTGAACTAAAATTTTGTTTCTCACTTGCTTTGTAATGGATGATTTAACAATAAAAGTCACCACACCTCAGAAGACTGTTATAATCTGGGGTAGCTTCCATTGGTCTGGTCTAAGCTCAGCAATGTTTTGCAGCAATAAAATTAGGTCAACTGAATATGTATATCAGGCACAACCATTTCATCATTTTATTTACAAATAGGTACAGAAAGCTAATTGTTAAAATCCAATTCGTCATGCTATTGTGCGTTTTGACCTTTGTGCTTGCATTTTAACCTTTACTATAATTAAATAAAAAGTACTTGTCCATTTAAATTTGCCAGGACAATGAGAAATCAAATAAAAGGTTGTGATTTACACTGAAATCTACTGATTGACCAGGTTATCCTATCAATAGAGTTTTTTTTTCCTGATGACACAGGCATATTCCAGGACAACTATACCAAAATTCTATGGACTAAAACAGTGAAACAATAGACAACAGTTCAGGGAGCATGAGGAATCATTCACACATATGAAGTGACCACCACAGTTTTCTGACCTTAACCCCTTCAGAATTTTTGGAGAAGACTTCACAGAGTGGTGTGACACTCCCATCACCACTACAAGACTGGGGTGAAAAATTAATGCAAATGTGGATGAAAATAAACACTGAGACACTGCATAAGCCCATCAAAACAATGCCATGACGAGTGCGTGCTGTAACCAAAGCCAAACACAGCCTAACAAAATATTACTGTTCGACTTTGTTTTGGCCAGAAATTTAAATAATATTTAAGGTATACATACTAACTTTGATCACACTGCAGAGCACCAGCACATATCTAAGGGCTTTCAACCATTATTGCTATAACTCATTAATGAACAGGGTATATTATAGGGCATTTTGAGAAAGTGTAGTTCTTAATGACACTATTAATTGCATTTACTCAAAGCTTCAAGCCAAACCTACTCACAATTACAGTACTTATGCAATTATCTTTTATTGGTGTAATACTTATAAAGCTCCTTGCCCAACAGTGCCACAGCAGATCTCTCTCTTAAACAGGAATGAAACTCACAGTGCTCAACATATTGATCACTGTAGTTATCAGGACCCCGAGAAAGGATGCAGTCAGACGTCTGCTGGGGGGTGACTGCAGAGCTGCTGTAATTCTTAACATGAAGAGTATGGTAGTCCAATAATTTTCAAATCTTCAGTGAAATATAGGTTGTGTTAAAAGTGCGTATTAATAACATGTCTGAAAAGCAACTACATTTTTCCCCTTTAGTAACATTCTGGTGTTGATTGTACCCTTAAAATACTGTTTAAATTCATTCCAGTGGGAAACGTGTCTATGTTTTGCTCACATTAATGCCACAGCAGGCTAGCTCATTTTGCCATTTTGGAAGGCTACTGCAACTGACTGTTTAAATAATCATAATCTATTTCTCAATTACACTGCAATAAAATGAAAAGTCAATATATTCTTCTTCACTGTAAAGATGTTTTCTCCAATCCACGATAGGTATTTAAAAAATAATTAGACCCCTGCAGAAAACTGTCATATAATTATACACATACCAGCAAATGTACAACATAGCTCTATGAAGTAAATTCAAGCTCAGATTTACCACTTTATTTTTTTTCCCCCAGACACATACATCCAGTTCTTAGTCTTACAGAACAGTCAAATCTCATCTCTTTAAACTGCATTTTAAAGAAACAAACACTCTCCAACCACAGCTCCAAATGCTGATCTTAATAACGTTATAACCTTTTCCCATCCACATCCACACACACACACACACGCACACACACACACACACACTTATTTTGTAAACAATGCACTTTGAAAGTGTTTCTCCATTAATAGGAAAAGTAAAAACATAAAATAAAGAATGTTTTCCCCACTGTGGAGGCAGACAAGTCCTCATCCCTGCATTCCACAACAGCTCTTCTGTGTTCCTCTCTTCAAGAGAGATAGGAATGAGGACGGACAGGCCCAGTCCCCCTCTGTCAATGAGTCTCCTCCTGCTTTGGAGACGTGTCGAGAGAAACCCTTATATTCATTATAACTATAACAATAGCCAGATACCATTTTACTGCATTGACAGCCTTACATTTTATATTGAACAAAAGCCTATACGGAAGCTGCTGTAAAAGGCAGAAGAGGGTCGAGCTGAAAAACAATCCTGTGCTCTGTCCTTTACCAGATATTAGTCTTAAAGCAGCACAAGCACAGTCCTGGTAGATCTTCTCAGGATTCCTGCTTCCTTTCCCCATTCAGACAGCTGAACTCCCACTTTTAAACCCCCAGGTGTGTCTCTATCTTAGCCCAACCTCACTATCTCTTTGCACGCACAAAGTACAAGGCGTTGGTTTTAGGGTAGTACTTCACGTTTTGCTTCTTGTCCATCAGGCCCCCAAAGATGATCAGCTCCCCCCTCCCCTGCACCACGGTGTGGAGACTTGTCTCGGGAGGGCCCACCACAGCCCCTGTGCTTCCAGCCACTCCAGTTCCGCTCCCAAACACCTTCCAGGACACGAGCCCACTCTGCTTAGCCCGGGACACGTCCAGCACGTACATCTGCATGGGCTTGCAGTTGAGCGACTGGTATAAAGGCTTGCCCACATTCAGGCTCTGGGGCGGGTGGTGACCAAGGCGCCGCGCAATTGGAGGGATGGAGTGTCCGTCTACTCCAGCAGCCTGTGAAGGATGGGGTGGGCTGGACGATGATGAAGAAGGGCCAGAGGATCCTGCTCCGCCTCCCATGTGACACTGCGAGGCAGAGGATGACGACGGTGTTGAGGACAGCGCTTTTACTGCCTCTAGGCCTCGGCGGAGTGCTCCAGGGGACACAGCTCCTGTGGGGGTTCGTGGAGAGCCAGGCGGGGTGCGGAGGCCATTGGAACTTGCATGGTCCACAGCAGAAGATGAGGCAGCAGCAAATGAGGTAGGGGAATCCCAAACGTGGTCAGAAGAGCCCGGCGCGTGTGGGCGAAGGGGAGGCGAGGCAGCCTGAGCAGGGCTTGTGCGTGGAGAGGGGGAGGAGCCGTTCAGCAAGGCTGGCAGCGGTGGTAAAGGTGGGCTCTCTGGGCCCTGCGAGGGTGAGTGCTGCTGGGACGAGGAAGGACTCCCTTCCCTGGCACCACTTCTAGGGGACGGTCGAGGCCTCAGGGTGCCCCAGCGCCCGTTAACACATGGGGCCTCATCGGCAGCACCCAGCACTGCGCCTGCAGCTCCACTCCGCACAGGAGACTGGGAGCGCAGGGAAGGAGAGTCTGGAGCCAAGACTGGGGGTGTGGCGCTGATGGGGGAGGGGCGCGAATTCAGGCTGGGGCTGAGAGGGGCTCGGCCAGATGGGGCTTGGGAGAAGACCACCACACATTCACCTACCTTCAGGGAAAGACACACAGCAGAAAACACACGTGAACCAATTTAGATGATGTGACCTGCTCTAGCTGAAGAACATACAACAGAGTGTGAATTTCTGGAAAACGGGAATAGGGGACCCTCTCACATACCCTGCAGGCAGGGTGGCACCACAGCTCAGGGGCCCCGTGCTCCTCATTCTCCACCCGGAGCTGCTGCCAACACCAAGGGGGGGCTCCCATGTGCAGGAGCCAGGCATCCTTCAGCAACTAAAATAAAACGCGTACAAACCTGTAATTTTTACCCTCTTTCCATTATGTTCAGCTAAATTTCTATATAAGATACGTTTACAAAATGATATAACAATCAGCACAAGACACCATTTCCTTTTCTCATTAAACAGTAATTAACCAGAACTACAAATAAACAATGAGCATATTGTGCATTTAACAAAAACTGGCTGGTCAGACTGTGCAAGACTCATGTATAAAATACATCATCTAGCTGAGTTGTGTGGCTTTTTTTGTTATTAAACTTTGTATCTACCTGGTATGGCTGTATTCACATAAATATAGTAATGAAGTATGTATGCCACCTCAGATTAAATTCGGAGTCCACCAAAGGTCTGTACTGGAACTATCACTGTTCTTGTTTATACTGTTAAATATTACATAGGTTTGTTCACAGTGTACCACCGATTCCCACCTAATTTTGTAAGATCAGGTGGCATATTCTTCATACATTGGGCAAATCAATTAAGCCTTACTAATTTTCAAATTTGCTTGCCTCAGTCTTTAATGGTTCATATCAATCAAACTACTTCTCTTAGCAACCCCTTAACTAAACTGAATCAGTGTTGAACATATCACAAACCTCAATAATCAGGATATATATTGCTGCTAGAGAATTTAATGCAAACGTGACAAATGATTAACCGAACATCACAAGAGAAATGCTGATGTGTATATTTCCCTGCCTAAAGTGTTTTATTACAGCTTAAAAGCACATCGCTGACAGCACTGCTGCATTGATTGAAAATATTCTTTACACACGGATGGATGCACTGTCTATTCGCTTGTTCGCTGGAATGAACAGACAGATGGAAACGTTCTTGGAGATGTACTCATGGAATACAAATGTTGCTTGAGAATGACAAATTGAGTACACACAATTAAGAAGTAATACTCACAGCATTGGGACCACCGCAGCCTCCCAAAATCAACAGAGTCTTGTCATCAATCACAATCTGCAAAAAGCAGAAGGAACAGTCACATTAACACCAGGGTGCAATAGAGCAAAAAGGCAAGATAAGAGGTGAGACAGGAAATCTTTAAATCATGACTGAAGACATACTTCTTTGATTTAGCTTTTCCACAACGATCTCCATAGCCCATAGTAATTAATGTTGCAGGTGCTGCCATACATGCCAATGTACACATATTTTGTAATGGGACTGCTACTGTTTGTATTATACACTAATCCCTCTCTGCAATCCATCTTTATCCACATGTGTGCCTGTTGCCCAACTGTGCACCATCTGAGCGGGATGCCTTGCTAGAGTCGGTGGTACCCAGAGTACCCCCTCCCTGCCCGCCCGCTCGGATGGGACCTTCGCCCAAGGAATGCCTTGAGTCTGAAGAGAGTTGCTCCCACACCTGGAGTAAAGGACTCCATAGTGCTATTTACATTCATTGTCTCCATTTTCAACTGTGCATTCTGTATGCACAGCTGAAAATGGAGACAATGAATGTAAATATGTCAGTATGCCCTGGAGGGGCTGGGCAGCCAGTCAACCTTGGGCCCCCAGAGGTTTTTTTTTCCTTCCACACAGTGGAGTTTTTGGTTCCTCTCCTCCATTGTTGTCTGGCTTTATCTTTCAATCTTAATCATCCACCTGTTGTTAATTCTGTATTATCTCTAATTTCTTTCTTTGAAGTGCTTTGAGACATCTTGCTGTGAAAGGCACCTTGTCAAAATAAATTTAAATTGAAATGGGGAATGTGCAGGTTTAGTTCACACCTGTGACTGTCCCCCTCTCGGATGAGGTGAAGGGCCTGAAATTGTAGGTTTGGACCAGGACCACTGCTCCAGATCTAGAACCCAAACCTCATTACTCCTGCAAAAGAAGACAGACAAAAGCCAGGGAGAAAATTCAGTTAAAGAAAAACCATAAGTGGCTTACATTGACGAAAATGTTAGCATGAATACAACTGTATGTAATTTAAATGTCAATTCACAATCTATTCTAGTGTTTTACTTTTATGCATATAAATTGTGCTTTTAAAATCTCGTCCAAAAATATGACAACATTTATGAACACCAGGAATTACACTATCAGACATCTGTCTTTTCATTTTGACAAGCTGAATGCCAGCCATGAGAGCCAGTATTTACTTACATTTGCCGTGCTCCAAGGGAACCACCAAATACAACCATTCTGCTGCCAATCACAGAAGATGAATGACCTGCCATGGGAGGGGGTCCGTGGGTCGTTACTATGCAGTTCCACCTGGAGCAGGGAGCAAAAATGGTAATGACATGATTAATAATCATAACAGTGTCTCCACAGACTGACGGGCCTCATTAGTCTTCTGGGTTCATTTTAAACCTACCAATTCTTTGATGGGGAGTAGGTATGGATCTCATCAAAGAATCGCTCTGGCTGATGCAACGGATATGGACTAGGGCGAGTCCATCCACCAAAAAGAACCAGCAAATCTCGGTACATGACAAGAGTCGCCCCTGCTTTTGGTGAAGGGTAAGAACCTAAACAAACCAGGACAGGCTCATTACTCATAGGAAATTAAATGGTATGAATACGCCATTCATACGAATTTTGTAGCAATGGATACCTGAGGCCAGGGGTCGGATCCACTCTTTGCTGTTGAGGTCAAGTCTCCAAAGGTCATTAAAAGCAGCATTGCAACTGCTTTGGGTACAGCCACCAAATACGTACATCGACTGGTTTAAGTCATAATAACATGCACCTGTAAAGCACAAAATTATTTTTTCCAATAAAAGCAGAAAAAAATGTAACCGCAAACACTAGGCTGCAATAACAATGAGAGAGACTGCAAAATATTTACTGTGTGAGAAACGCTGTGTGATGGGGGTGCCAGGATAGGGATATGTTCGACTCTCCCATTGGATGTTGCCCTCCTGTACGGCCTTCAGGAAACCATGGTAACATTGATGTGCTACCCCTAAGGATAACAGAAGAAAAAACCAGGAGTGAAAGCTGAAATTCTGAAAGTAATGACTTTACAGCATTAGTGACAATAGCATTAAAGGTAATTATATATTACATTACATAAAATCTAAGAGGACTCATGTGTACACCAGTCTGTATACCTTTAATGAGGCGATACCACTGTTTACACACTAAGGCAGCAGTCTTGTGCTCCTGGTATGGTGACAAGAAGGACAAGATGTATTCCAGCACTTCCTCTGGTAGCTCTGCCATCGCCCTCTTGCGCAAACCTTCTTTATTTCCACCAGAAAGTTTTGCTTCTTCCTGGTGCATATCAACCCCTCCTGGCCCTGTCTCAACCTCCTCTGTGTCCATAGCAACCAACCCTTCAGCTTCACTATCCAAAGAACAGGACATGCTGGATGCTGAAGAAGTAGAGAAAAGGAAACCACAAAAATATTGACCTATTAAAAGCTAGTTCTAAATACACTCCCAGAAATTTGTGTAAATTGAAAAGGGAAGCTAGTAAGTCTATCCACAAATAATAATAATAAAAAAAAACTAATTACTTACAATGAACAAGGACAAAGGCAAAATGTTAACAAAATATACACATGCTAATACACAACATAATTTGATAAACCTAATGATTAGCAAACTGTATCCTCTCTCTTTCACATGCACACACACCAATCCATGCAGAATCTAGATTAAGGAGACAACCTTGTAGTTTGCCTTCAAATGTTTACTAAAGAAAATAAATCACTTTTTAAAAATATTAAGGCAAAATATAATAGTAAATGAGAATTTGCCAGTTAATATAATATGCAGCAGAGAAATGAGCAGCTATCAGACATTCCATTATCTGTACCATATTTAGCTGCAAAAAAAATCAACAGAAAGTTTACATGCAGAAACCTAACGCTGGAAATGAATATTAAACATGGAACTTCATGCGCAACTTTGGCAGATGAAAAATGTCAACCACATTGTACAACTGTGTGACTCTCAATTATAAGACAAACCAGCAAAACAGGTATGTATTCGTAAGTATATCATGCCCCAAAAAAACTTCTGAAATGCTTGAAGTTTGGTTGAATTTGTTATAATTTTACATTACTTTCAAATTTTCTTTTATTTTGACTAATACGTTTCACAAAAATAACTGTCAAGGATACTATATAATATAATTTACTAGTACACATTAAACTTATATTGACAATCCAAACCCAAGTAGCTTCTGTAAGGTACAAAAATACCTGCAGAGTACCCACGACGATGAAACGCAAATTTAAGAATAATGTCGTATAGTCTTCCATGGTGACTAATAAGACAACATATGGATAATTTAATTTCATTCTTATAATTGCGTAACTTATATTAGAAATGTCAAATACTCAGACCAACATCAACGCTCGTATACAAAACAATAGATATTTAGCTAAGTGGCTAGTTATCTAGCTAACTGTTGACAACTTTCGATCGTTCAGTCTCTTACGAAATCCATCAATTCCAGCTAAGTGCAGTTCCCGTTACCAAATACAAAAAAGCAATAAGAACGAATCTTTAACCAACTCGAACGAGTTCAGAAAACATACCATGCATTTAAACGACAAACATAAAACATGAAAAAGGACCGTCTATGAGTGCTGAGCCAGCTAGCCACGTTAGCTATTTTTTTTCATCAAGCTTCCAGTCCAAGTGAAAGTGACCATTACTACCATTATTACCATTACTACCACGCCAGACATAACACCGACCGCTAGTTAAGTCAGTTAAACAATTTAACTAATAAAATAACCGGAAAGGCATTTAACCGCCAAGCATGTACACATTAAGGAAACTGTTCGCATAACACAATACGTCTCTTGTAGCTGTCTGGGAAATGTGTTACCGTCCTTTAGCGATGCCTAACCTATGTATCCCCTCATCCCCAGAATAACACCGCTTTTCTGTCTCTCACCTCGCCTGTCTCCCACAGCTATGTCCTGTTCTCTCTCGGCCTCCCTGCGACTTCGAAACGGTGTCCACCCTTGGCACTGAATCAGTGATTTTCGTATATGATACCTCTTGGCCCCAGCACCACCCCGACTCCCCTGATCTAAGCGTCTGGGGACAATTTAGGCTAGACGGCAAGCTAACGTGATAGCTATAGGTTTATGAAATGCTCTACGTTGGTAGGCATAGAAACTACTTTTAATCGAACCACCCGTTTCCCGTGGATCCTCGCTGCTTTTGCTGTGATGTCTACCTTTATTTTTAGTTCACCTTTTGCGGAATTTCACCTATAATCACTTTCTTAGTGCTAGCAGCCGCTCATCTGTATCCACGGTGACGCCATCTTCCTGGTCAGCAGCATCACCGTTCCGACGCTCTCGGGAACGCGCACGTAAAGCTGTAAGCAGGAAATGAACACTGTTGGGAGCGAGCTCGTAGCGGTCTGTTGAAATCTGCATTGATGGATGTACATTTACAGCTTCTGTGTTTTCGTTATGTTCAATCTCATAAAATACCTAAGTAAACCTGCATCTCTTTAACGGACCCTTAGCGTTGCAATGATAAATCTTTATATTCCATTTCATCAAACATGCATTTGAATGCAGCTGTTTCAACAGAACTAAATGTTGCCAAGGTAAAACATGCACGTAATAAGTCCATTAGTAATCGATGCATAAAATCACAAAAATGTAAAAAAATTGTGCCACTCAAAACTACTGTAGACATGAAATTGATTTATAAATTTTTCCTATACCAGTCAGAAAGATCTCTCCAGAGTGATTTCACAACTGGGCATTTATCTTTCATCGTCCAGGTGAAAATTTTAAATACGACAAAAGTTAATTTACAATAACAATTAAATATTTGAAAGCACACACATATAATAAACAGTTTTTTTATTGTTTTTGAAATCCAGGCCCTCTCGACCTTTAAGTTGTTAAAAGATTCAATTCAATTCAATTCAATTCAATTCAATTCAATTTATTTTATATAGCGCCTTTCACAACAATGTGCCTCAAAGCACTTAAAATCAAAGTCACTGTGCACTGCAGACATGAAATATATCATCTGCATGTCTGTATTTTATTTCAGTAAATAAGACTCCAATTTAGAGATCAAAATAAAAGGATTCTGCTGATCTGTCATTTTATTTCATAGTGACTGCAACATGTACAGTATAAATAGCTCAAATTAAAAATACAAAATTGGAATGTTTAATTAAATTTTATATTCATGTAATTTAAGGCAAATATTACAGAATTTGATGTGGAATTACCTGCAACTGTTCAGTCTACTGCTGTCAGAAGCTACCAGAACATCCAGGCCCACATGGTCAGACTGAGTAACAGCTTTTTTCCCCAAGCCAGAAAGACTTCTAAACTCTCAGAGACTGCACTAATAGACAAATCTCTCTCACACTCACTCACCAGCACCACACTGCTGTACTTTATGATCTCATACACAGTTTATCAAATGATATACTTTACATGGCGCTGTTCTCTCTGCTGTTTTCACTTCTTGTTGTTTGCACTATGTATAGAATTACTTGCTGTCTCTTTGCACCTTGTATATTGTATTAGGACTCTTGTGTTGCCCTTTTGTGTTGTTTGTATGTAGCGCCTGGTGCCCTTGGGGAATGTTGTTTAGTATCACTCTGTATTGTACGAACTGTATACACCTGAAATGACCATAAAACCACTGTCCTATCCTATCCTGTCCTATCCTATCCTAATCTGTAGACATACCTGTAGCAACTCCATCAGATCAATGTTGGTCACACAAAGCATTCGTAGCAGAGTTAGAAATATCACTATTCTAAAAAAACCGCACTTGTAATGATATCAGCCTGACTGGTTCCCCAAGGAAGGACACTACAGGGTGGGCCCCTCGTTAGTCACAATGTGTTCTGAGTAGGTAGCACCTAGCAGCAGGTAACACAGTGAATAATAACAGAGGTTTTGTTCCTACATACACCTTGCTCCAAATTATTATGCATTACAGTCGATGCGCCAAGGTTGAGAGACAGCTCTCAGGAAATAGAGTTCTTGGCTGAGATGACCAAGAGTAAGTGAAACCTCTGTGCCAGAAACCCTTGGTTGTCAGGGTTATTACTCCCCCTACCACGACTCACGGTCACATTCAGTTTACAGACACAAAACAACTTGAACTGTGTATCCCTAACATGTGAAATGGAAAGGCTAACAACACAGACCTTAAATACATTATACAAAGCTGGGAAACAACTAACAATAATACAGCATTAAGTACCACTGTACTCTATTGTCTTCATTCATTGATTAATTCATTTTCCTGTCACTTGTCCTGCCACTTATTACAGTGTCACAAAGAACCTGAGCCTATCTCAGGAAGCCAAGGGTGCAGTGCAGAGAATACCCTTGACAGGTTGCCAAGTCATCTCACGTCTATACCTCTGCCTTACTTTATTTAACATTATAATAAATGTAGGTCTGTTATTTACTATGGCACATATACCTTCGCTACTAAGACAAAGGATTGCAAATGATATAAGGGTTTGAATGTAAATGCAGCTCCTTCTACTGCTGATAGATTCCTATTCAATCTGCAGTTTACAAGGTTCGTGATTTTGTTTTCCCCTACTTTTCCTAAGGACCCCAGAGATGATCTGGAATCTCAATGTTGCCTTTCTGAAGAGCTGACGACATATTTATAAAAATGAACGCAGCATGAGCAGTGTTCCCGCACGTGAAAGGGCTGTACCCTCCTCTCGTTCTTCCTCCACTCCAGCTGGGGGCAGAATTACACACAATCGCTTTGAGTCTCAGAGGAACTCGCGTGGTTCCGTCCTGCTAAGGCTGGCTGTATGTATGGGCACAGGGAGCATGGGCGACCAAGACGGTTCCTTTAGCTGGGAGGAAGCCGCGGAAAGTGGGGTAAGACATAACACTGTAAGCAGCCGGAATACTTTCTTTACAAATTATAACGGTCTTCGTAGACACAGGCAAATGGAGTGTAGATGCTGAGGAGTCGTGCTCGGTGCGGGTAGACAGCGCTGAGGAAGTAGGCCGCAGTTAAAGGGGCAGGGTGTCGGGAGGCGCTAAGACGTTTATCCCAGCATGGCTGGGGAAATCAGCAGCTCAAGTAAACGACAAAAGGAACATTTCCCATTTTGGCTCTTATGTAATCTTGCGGTATATTCCGTTTCTGGTAGTAGTTTCCCCTAAATACGTCAGTTTTGTGATCTCCCGGAAAAAGTTTACAGGAATTAGCTCGCCCCCTTCCGTTTCAGTATTTGTGCTTCAGATGAGCTAGTGTGGACTATAGGAGTGTTGTTACCGAATGAACGTAACTTGTCGAGTAAGTGCTGAAGACTAGTGTTTTACTTTCTCCAAACACTATATTGGTGACGCTGACACTCGAAGTTGTTAATGACCGTAGCCGAATGAATGAATGGCCAAATGTCTGTTTAAACTGTAGATCCGGGAGAAACCGTAGACCTTGAGGTGGGCACGCCGTTGAACTTTTAAATTCAATTATTCAGAAGAAAATGTCAGGACCCAATAATGTAAACATTTCTATTTTGTTTTCTAAGTCAGGGTTGGCCAACAACGGTCCTGAGGATTCTCAGTGGATGCAGGTGTTTGTTTCAGCCAATTCAGTCAGTTTAATTAGACCACTCTCTTAATTAGATATCATTTACATCATTGCTTATCCTCAGTAAAATTAGTTAATGACCATTATTTTTGCAAATAAAGTGTGCGGTTTTCAAATGTTATGGTTTTTATTACAATGTATATTATTTTTTGGTGTAGATTTTAAGAACAATGACTCGGTCAGTCAACTGGCCTTCCAGCGTGTGCTTTTAAGTGCCACTATTTGTCTGTGGACTAGACTTTGAGAACCAGTGATTTCCAGTAATGACTCACTGTACTGCAGACCATGCTGACGAGGTTAAATGTGACTGTGATATTCATGCACATTGGGTGCAGTTATCATTGTTATTCCTTTTCTTATGTCTGACTTGAACCAGCTCAGCATCTGCTGTGTGGGGCAGGGGGTTTTGTGTGTTAGCTGTGCAATAAGCCAGCAGGTCTTGTATTTTATGCTTCATGTTAATTCAGCACAGGTGCTTATATCTGCTCTGGATCTTGGCAGCAGCATTATAGATGCAGAATAGATTGGTGAAAAGGAGGTCCAACGTTGCCACTCCCTGTGCTGACCTCTTCATGTGGGTCTCCTGTTATCACTCCAACTTTGGACATTTCTGATGTGTTTTTTTTTTTTTTTTGTTAAGCTTCAGTAGTTTGTGATTCTCCGCCCTCTTTTTCCCAATATAGAAAATGGAAAGAAGACTGGAAGACAAAGTGAGAATAAGCCAAAAACAGAGGTCAGCTATGCTGCTTGTACAATTTCAAAATTTTATGTGCAGGATTTGATGTTTGGAATCTTGCTATGAATCTCTTATTTACTATATCATATGCTAGTAGCATATATTAATGAAGAATAGAGTGCAATGGGAAGAGCTTGTAGTCAGTTCAGTTATGGTTTACATATGAGTGCTATTATTTTCTTCCCTAATAACAATTGTAGAGATTCCTAGAGATAGTGCATTTCATGACACAGAGGTTCAGTAAGTTGTATGAATGGCTGTCTGACTCATGCAGCTTTGTTGCAAATCAAACCGTTAGCCTCCTTTAGCTTCAGTACATGTTCCCCCTGGCTGTCCAAGTGGTTATGTTATGGTGAAACGGACTGTTGACACATTTGTTTCTGTTTGGCAGAGTTTCCAGTGGCTGTTCAGGTCGCTCTTCTCTGAGGACCACAGATATTGTTATCCAGGAAGATTCCCTGCCAATGGCTCCGCCTCCTCAGATCCGCATTTTGAAGCGTCCGTCCAATAACAGTGCGCTGGGACCTTCCGCTGGCCCTGTCCGTCCACTCCCCCAGGTGAAGCCCCTAGCGCAGAGAGAGGCGGAGTATGCCGAAGCCCGGAGGCGCATCCTGGGGAGTGCAAGCCCCAACGAGACCCCCAAAAATAGGCCTAGTGCAGACAGGTAAAGACTTGGTGTGCCTGCCAACAATCTCAGCCCTATCCACAGGTGGTCCTGATGTGCGAAGTCTTTAAGCTGTCTCTTATTAACAGGTGCTTCTATCACAAGTGGCTGATGTATGCTGATCATCACACTGCTTTTGCCTTGCACATGAATCTTGGCATACTTTGCTTAAGGATTGTATTCATACATGATAATTGTATAGGTATTTTTTATTATGCTTAATATTTTATAAGTTGTTCAGACACATTAGTAGGGCAGGGTATTGCTAACTAGATCCCAATATGATACACATCATGATGTCACAATATTATCATTGTATCCTAATGGTTAATACTTCAGTATTGAAATAAAAGAACTGCTATAATTTAAAACAGGTGAAATTTAACAGGTATTTCCTGCCTTCAGCTACAAAGTATCTTAAATAAGGTTGTTGTACATTTCATTTGCCAGTTACATAAGCTATGTGGTTCTTTTTGTGTATATAGTGCGCAATTGTTTTTAAAATGGCAAATGTGGAAAAACATGCAGAAACATTTCGCTTGTATATCTCTGAGATGGAAATTCACTGTGCTTTTGCATTGCAGTGCACTTGGCATAAGCTACATAAACAGCATAATTTTAATCGGTAAATGTTAAATATTTTTTACAAAATAAAACTAAATACACTGTGTTAAAATAGCAATAGAAAACATTTTATTTTTTTTCTGTAACCCTCTTGGTGCAGATTTTAGTTTGAGCCAATTTGTTTTTAAATGAAACTTAATTAAACGTTTTTGAATTTTTCTTCTGTAATCACCGTGTCAATCCAGAAATTCTCAACAAGCTTTTCATTTTAATAAGAATTTTAAATGCACAACAAAGACTTGTTAATGTTGCTGCTTAATTTTTATGGTGTTTTTTTTTTTTTTTTTTTTTTTCTCTCATCTTTTCATCCATTTCTTGTTAACTCACTTAACTGCTCTTGATTATCTGTTTGTCATTGGCACTTGTTTGTGTTCATTAATTATTGCAGTTCAAATACAATGAATGGTTACTGGTTTGAATTAAACACCATGCTTAATTATCCGGACATTTCCTGCTCTGATTCTGCAGTTAGTGACACTGTAATGTGTGATTTATCATCTTTGTTACAGATCTTAAAGTTTTACTTTCAACTTCTTTGTAATGCTTAGTTGTATTAATTTGAGAGAAAATAAGTGCCGTCATATGTAAATCAGATCAGGAAGAATGCAGAGAAGAAATTAACATTTAATTAAGATAGTGGTCAAATTTTAATTAATGAATTGGTTGAAAGAAAAATCCACACTGAGGCGGGTCCCCCAAGACCAGAATTGAGAATCCCTAGTAAAGACAGCACTAATGAACAGTTATTTAAAAACGTTTTATGAAGTCCAAGCAAGACCCTGGTTATGGACACACGAGTCTGTCTCTCTGGATGTCCAGGAGTCAGAGTTTAAATCAACCCTGTGTGCTGTTCAGCTTTGCCATACAGTTTTGGGACAGTAATGAAACGATGCGTGAGAATTACATAGTGTGGCTCGACTGTGTTTGTGCTTATAAATCTATTAGAAAATGGGCAAAGGGAATCTCGACGTATCAGTTAGCAGCAGTGACACAGCTCTACACGTTTGTCTAAAGCGATTGATTTTTAACCTTTTTATATGCTGTGCTGTAACAGTTGCTAAAAGTAAGTCTTCTAAGTTGCACCCATCTATTCAAACGTGGGACACCTTGAAGAGATTTAGCTATATTTAGTTTTGTAGTTATTTATTGATGTGTACAAATATTGAACAAACCGAGTCGCGACTGTAGCTGCATAAGTAAGAACACTGTGAGGACATTCTTGCCTGTTTAGGGCAGTCTGATAGCTCTGACAGTGCTACATAAAGTGACATGTTAAACAGCAGAAAACCTGGAGCTTAAAGTACCGTGTGCCAAACACAAGTGAACACACATGGTAGCGTGCACTCGCATGTGGTATTGAAGGAAATGCAAGAGTGTATTGTTACACACTTTATAAACTGCATATAGCTCTTTGACATTGAAATCTGATCAGTCTACCTTTTTTAGTTGATGGAAATAAGTGCAGATAATATGAAAGGCCAGGGAGGGTTAGACATTTGGCTGCTGTGTCCTGTATGAAGGGGCATACATTTAGAACCATAATAAAGAAGATTTAAATCAGCATTATTGAAGTCTAGTGTTCATTTTATAAGTCACATGTCGCTGAACACTGTAATTATATACGAATGCTTAGCTTTTAAACAGATGTGCTCAAAATGATATTGAGAGAAGGGTCATGACCCATAAATTCTGCATTGTCGATACCAGTACAATACTGTAATTATACAGCAAACATAATCATGATACAACAGTATCAAGATAGTTACTACAAAACAAGCAATAACAGCTTTATGGTTCTGTACAACATGAAATGAGGCTGTACTGTGTCCTCAGTTTTGTCTTTACCGCCTGTATTTTATAAATAATATATATCTACCTACACAGACAGCTTATATCCAAGATTATGAAAATTGCAGTTCATTTTCAAAAAATGAAACGGCAAAGATTGTCTTCATTTTTCTTTATTTGTAGATACAATTTTAAAATGGCAAAATTTTTGAAATTTTTTTTTTAATGGATTTGTAATATCTTGGCAAAATGACAAAATACATTATCCCTTTTCTGTTGCTATGGCAATGCTTTATTGTCTGAATGTTAATGTCTGACTAAATGACTACAACTGAGTAGACCCACAATGGCCGGTGTGTATGCACCAATCAGTACGTACAAGGTCATGGCTTTCCCTCTCTTGTCCAATCAGCAGGCTGGTGCAGATGAGCCCCACCCTCCGCCCAGTGAACTCCCAAGGAAACAGCCATACAGTCCGCCAGGCTGCTGCAAGCGCACAGGGATTTCGCCTGCGCAGGTAGAGAGGCCTGCTGCTCCTGAGGCGGCGCAGGAGCAGAGGGGTGGTCTCCAGGTTGCTGGGGCTGCAGAGACTGACTAGATTCACGCCTGAAAAAATAAACTTATGTAAGGCACTGCGCTTCACCTCCACTGCCAGTCCTGGATGGAGGAAAATCTGCAGGGGCATGGAGCAGAGCAGAGGTTCCCCATTTTCAGCCTACAGTGTGACAAGGATGTTGACTCCTGAGAACACTGCTCACTGTGATCCTTTTTTTTTTAATTCATCTTGACCTTCTCCTTTAACCACCCTCCTTAAACTGGTCTTTTTCTATCACTGTCTGTGACAGGCACCCTGTGTCATGGAAATGCAGGAGGTGAGCATTATTTCACTGGGCAGGCCATAGACACTCCGGGATGCCTCTCGAGAGCAGGTGGCACTGTAGGGTCTTGAGTGTACAGGTCACAAGAGAAGTTCTAATGCTGGATTTTTGTAGCAGAAGTAATGTCGGCAGAGCTTGTCTGTAGGCGCGCAATTAGGAGTATGTGGAGGTCCTGGTCTGTCCATGTGTCAGAATCCCTATTTGGGGGGGGTGGATCAAAAGAAGTGCAAAACACAGCATTAGCTCCCTCACACTGCAGCGAGTCTGCTTGCCTTTGGTGACAGGAGGAGGAGTCGCATTGCCTGGGAATTTCACCCGAGTCTCCCGCTTGACAGGCCAGAATTATACCGCTCAGTCGCCACAGCAATATGGCAGCAATAATATTCACAGTCATATCAAGGCATCCCCCGTCACTCGCTGTTTCTAAGTTTGCATATACCTCTCGCTGTTGTCTGTCTTTTTAAGTTCTTTCAAAACTTTATTGGGGTTACTGTACTTAGAAAATTGTAAGAAAGAAGAGTGTTTGGAAATGACTGATGTTTGTACTACTATCTGATGCTGTTCATTTGATTTTTTTTTTTTTTCTTTTCTTTTTCCATTTTTAGACTTGGATTTTCTATTTATACATGAAGTTGCAATAACAGTTTTAAAATGTAGTACAATGAAGTAAATTTTAAAGCTTTTTTTTTTAAATATATATTTTTGGGTAGCATTTAAAAAAAAAAAACAATTTAGGAAAATGTGTTTTAAAGATTACCAGTGTGTTTACTTTCGGATGTAGTGCCTTGTAAATCCAAAATGGTATAATAAGTTGTCAAATTTGCCAGTTTTTCTAATCTGACATTGACGTTATGGTGGCTTGGCCTTCTCTTTCTTACCTGATGTTTTGCGTAATATTGTCCCTTTATTGAGGTGATCTTTGGGCAATGTAATGACCTGTGTAAGTCTCATTACTTGTTTGTTGGGGCCTCAGGTATTAACGTTAGGACATGCACCATTTTCAGGCAGATATAAGATAACGATGTCCTCTCCAACCTGCTGTGTCAGTGGAAGACAGTGGAACGAATGACCAGTGGCCTGATGTTTCATATAGATTTAAGTCAGTGATTTAATTGTTTGGAACAGAAATACAGATGGCATAAGTTATTGGGATAATGTAACATTAAAAAACATAGTTGTGTGCACCTTTTATAGTTTCATAAAAACCAAACAAGTTTGTAAATTCAGTTTTTTGGGGTATTAAAAATAATTTAAGATCCACATTTGTTTATGTCTTGTTGAATTCATCTGTCATTCTCTGACCACCTGTCCTGTGGAGAGTGACGGGTGGTCTGGAGCCCCTCCCAACCCGGCCATCCTAGGCCAGGCCACACGGTCGCTCTCAAAGTGACATTAAGGCTGTCTGAGCCACGAGATCAGCATGTCTTTGGACTGTTGGTGGAAACCAGAGCACCTGAGGTAAACACAAAAGGCATGCAGCACCCAGAATCAAATCCACAGCTCTAGAGAAGTGATGGGGGGCTGCCATCCTGTCTGGGCTAAATGCTGCTATAAAGCACAGGCTCCAGACAGCAGCCACTTGGGCAAATTAAGAAGATCAAAGATGCTGAGTCAGTAAGGAATGGTTTCATGTGTGGATTCCCTTGACTACCCAGCATTCTGTGCAGCAGTCATTACTGCCTGTTGGTAATGTATGTTTGTTATCCGTGTTAAATTAATAATCCTTCATGTTTTAGAGAAAGGTTATGTCTGTGGTGGTGTAGCACAGGTAAGGAGAATCTGTCTGTGCTGAGCATCAGGATTCAGGCCGGGAGATTTCCACATCCAAGTTGGATGCTCTGCCCTTTGAGATACAAGCCACTTTTATAATGTTTCTGAAAAGGGTGCACTACTGCAGCATTTATAACACTTTCTTTATAAAAACTAAAACTCTTTTTAACTGGCTCTTTTCCAAAAAGATTTTAAAAATACACTTTATGGAAAAACAACAGTTCTTCAGCCATCTGTTTAACTTTAGAAGCGTTCTGGTATGGAGTTGGTTTTGCTATATTTTTACAGGTTATACTGACACCCTGTGAACAGAGACATCAGATGGCAGTTTTGCTGTTGGTTAAATAGAAACTTAACGTATTGTAATTAAAATTATCACACACTCCCACTAATACATTACATTATGAACAGCATCAAGGATCAGCAGAAAAGGATGAGCTCAACAGTACCTAGCTTAGTGTTCATGAAGAGCATCGCATCAATACAGCCTCCCCCTCAACATGGGGGAGACACCCCATGCTCTTGAAAGAACATTTCATCTGTTACTGCCCTATAATTAAGTGAGCAAGTAGCTTTAAGTAGCTGACGTGTGATTCAGTTAAACCTGCCCTGAGGAAGGTAGGTAAAAGGCACATAGTGACTAGAGAAGGTTTCGGTTCTGCGCTGTATGTTGTCGCAGATTTGAAAATTATATTGCAGTTGATTTTCACAGTGGATTATGCTATTGTCAAAATCTGTTGATTTTGGTAACAAGTAATTTATTTGTCATAATAGACATGGTTAAATAAATCCACAAAAAAATAAAATACCCTATAGCATTTGACATACTGTCTTACAAAGAACAATATGTCTGCAACCCTTGTGAAATGATCTAGAAGTCTGATTTGACTCGTTATATTTCTATTTATGAATATGGAAAAAATACATGTACGTGGCCTGCTAGGTTTAATGGCACGGAGGAGGAAGAGGAGGGTTGTGGTTATCAAAACAACAACCACCAATAGTCTACATCATTTTTCACAAAAACGCGCACACACATGGACTGCTCGAAAAAATGAAAGGAATACTTTTAAATCAGAGAATAGCATCAAGTCAATTAATCTTCTAGGATGTTAATCTAGTCCGTTAAGTAGCTGAGGGGGTTGTTAATCAGTTTCAGTTGCTTTGGTGTTAATGAAATTAACAACAGGTGCACTAGAGGGGCAACAATGAGATGACCCCCAAAACAGGAATGGTGTTACAGGTGGAGGCCACTGACATTTTTCCCTCATTTTTTTCTGACAGTCTTTCACTTGTTTTGCATTTGGCTAGGCTCAGTGTCACTACCGGTACCATGAGGTGATACCTGGACAGAGGTTGGACAGGCAGTCCAACTCCTCCAGGGTGGCACATCAATACGTACCATTGTCAGAAGGTTTTCTGGGTCTCCCAGCACAGTCTCAAGAGCATGGAGGAGATTCCAGGAGACAGGTAGTTACTCTAGGAGAGCTGGACAGGGCCATAGAAGGTCCTTAACCCATCAGCACTGGAATCTGCTCCTTTGTGCAAAGAGGAACAGGATGAGCACTTCCAGAACCCTACAAATTGACTTCCAGCAGGCCACTGGTGTGAATGTCTCTGACCAAACAACCGGACTTCATGAGGGTGGCCTGAGGGTCTGATGTCCTCTAGTGGGCCCTATGCTCAATGCCCGGCACCATGGAGCTTGATTGGCGTTTGCCAGAGAACACCAGAATTGGTGGGTCCACCACTGGCATCCTGTGTTTTTCACAGCTGAGAGCAGGTTCACCCTGAGCACATGTGACACGTGAAAGGGTCTGGAGAATCCATGGAGAACGTGGGTAAAGTATCAGACTGTGATGTGGACGTCTCCCAGTTTAAATCCCAGTCCAGGTGCCAGTGGTGTCCTTGAGCAAGATGCTCAAAAAAACTATCAGCTCCCTAGGTGCTGTGTGTGGCTTCCCACTGCTCCCCCCAGGGGGTTAAATGCAGAGAGTAAATTCTTTGTATGTGACTAAACATACTTGGCCACAAACTTGATTCCTTTCAGTAAACCTAATCCTGTTGTCTGGTAACTTTGTAGTTGTGTGGAACTCCAGTAGTTTGCCTAATTACATAAAAACATCTAGATACGGCAGTGAAAAAAAATTTCCTGCAATTAATTATGAAGTCTTGTTTATCTTTGATATATAAGATATAATTCAATGTTGCCTTCCATTAGAACAATGACAGCTTGTCTGATGTAACAAAGGCTATATTACCGGATGTGATATTAATTGCACATATTAGCAGTGGATAAGGCTTTAGACAGCAGGAATAAACATCTGGGCCTCTACCGCCGCTTCCTTCATGGCTTCTCATTGAAATCCACCTGGAAACGTTTGATTCACTTGAGGGAGAGGTCATATTACAACAGGGAAGCAATCCATTAAGATGAAGATCAGAGAAAGTCTCTCTCTAGAGAAATCTATCAATTTATTTCACTGTCTGAAGGAAATGAATGACAGCTCTTTAGTGGACGAAATTCAAAGTTACATAAATTCAGTTTTACAATTTCAACATAAAACTTTTCACCTGCATAGTGGTCAGCTCTGGCCTTAGTGTTATTCAGGACTGATTCAGTATTTATGTTTAGTATGATGTAGCTGGTATTAGTTCTTACAACTCAAACATTTGCTTTTTATTAACAATTCTCATCTAAGCGCTGAAACTAGTTTGGTGTACAACACGTATGAATGTTTTAAATAAAAGTATTTTAAGGAAAATCAAGAATGTTTTGTCCTGGAAATTTCATTCTCAACCATATTTAACATTATTCAGATATGTTATTAGTAATTTTACAGTTAATGTTCTGACAGATTGTGTGAAATGTGCGTGTGATACATTTAGAAATGATAAGACTATAATTTAAAGTATTTGTTCTAAAATTTGTCATTGTTATTGAAACTGCTGATAATTAGATGTTGAGCAATCAGACTACTTGTTTTAGGAATACAATGTACAGGAGAATAAATCATTTACCATGTTTTCCTCTCTAAGCTAAACAGGTGTAAACTACTAGTTAGTACTTAGTTCTCAGCTCAGATTCTACATACCTAAAAAGGTTGGATCAGTGTGACAGTGACCTGCAGGACTCAGGACCAAAGCGTCTCTCAGTTTGGGGAATTTAGCCAGTAAAATGGAGGTGCTGAGCTTTGCATTCGTGAGAAGGAGGCATGTTAGATGTGTTAGCATTTATATTTCACTGTGATTTATGACACAAAACTGAATATTCTGTGCTAATGTTTTGCATTAGTCCAGTCATTGCTTGAGTTTACTTATCATTCTCCGCAGACTTTCTGGCTGTAAAATTACAGAAGAGGCTGTGTTTCTCTGAGCTCAAACCACTCACACCTGAGAAAGCTGGACCTGAGCTACAGTCACCCAGGAGACTCCGGAGTCAGGCTGCTGTCTGATGTGCTGGAAATCCGCACCCTAAACTCAAGACTTTGAGTTATGTTAACTGGAAGGAAAATAAAAATTCAGATACTGTAGTTGACCCTCTGTTTTCAATCCCCAAATTGCTGCCTTTCATGTATAGAGAGACTTGTGTGGTTTTTAAGAAAACACCTTAAGACACCTTTTCAAGAAACACCTTAATAAGTTTTAGTACCATATTCATATATACACTTTTTTAATATGTATAGATACATATATACATATACAAAAACTGTTACCCATGTCATTTTTTTCAGTTAAAACGTACTGTATCCCATAAGTGTAATTTGTTTTTTTTTTTGTTTTTTGTTTTATATAAAATTAAGGACAGAGGGCTTTTTGGTCAATTACCATGAAATAACACTTATAAATAGCAATCAGTAAGTTCCCTAAATAAAATAAAATAAATATTTTAATAAAAAATCTTGTACACAAAATATGTATTCAAAATATAAAATCAGGTTTCTGTATACTCAGTTTATTTCGCAATAATTGCTTTGTTATTGCCACCTTGTGGTCATTTTGGTGATTTACAGAATTCTCAAAAAAGTGGAGTGCAAAATATGACTGCACTGTAACAAATACTCAGGGCAATTAGAATTTATTATATATGTATTACATAGGCGGGACACGTTACTCTATTATAGCTACATCAAAAATTTCATCATGGCAAAATTAGTGTTCGAGATCAGTCAAATTATGTATCACTGCCTAAGTCATTTGGGATGCAACTTGGTTGTTGATTGCTTCAATGACTTCTGACCAATAATTAATTAATTAATCCCCAAGTTTCCACTTAGTGTGAAAAATTCTGAACAGTGCAGGATTAGAATAAGATCAAGAAATTTTTCTTATGACTGTATTTATTACATTTTGTATCATTATATATATATGTGTGATTTTCTCTAGTAAATATGCTTTTATTAAAATTGTTGTATGATATTTTAATGTCTTTGTTTATATGTAAACTACTAATGGGTTTTTGCATGTCAAAAAGTGTCTAACATAGCAATGTTATCTTACTGAAGTACATTATATGGTGTCCTAATGGGTAGCACTGTTGCCTCACACCTACAAAATTATGGGGTTCAGTCTGTCTCTCAACATTGTGAGTGTAGAGTCTGTGTGTTCAGACTGTGTTTGTGTGGGTTCTCAGTTTGCCTCCTACAGTCCATCGATATGCAGTTTAGGTTGAGAGAGAGACAAACCAGTGTATGTCTGTTATTGCCTTGTGATGGATAAATTGGTCTAGTAGTTAAATTTTTTATGTAGATTTTATAGCCTTTCTGGATTTCATCCATTGTCATTACTTTGACTGTGAAACAACAGTATTTGAGGTGGTGTGGTGGTTGGCACTGTCGCCTTGCACTTCTGGGCCTGGGGTTTGATTCCTGCCCTGTGTGTGTGTGTGGAGTTTGCATGTTCTCCCTGTGCTTGGTGGGTGTTCTCTGGTTTCCTTCCAAAGACATGCACATTAGGTTGATTGGTGTGTGTTCTGGGATGAGCTCCAGGCTTCCCTGCCACCCTTAACAGGATTAAGTGGTATAGAAACTGACAATGATAACATTATTGTTACTAGTGTATATCCTCTTGTTAGTAGATGCCTTTCAGCTCATATTGGACCCCAACACAGCACACACAAACCTGTGTCTGTCTGAAAGGATTGGGAGATGATATGGAAGAGAGGTTTACCTTTTGGGAGCAAGTACTTTACAGAGAGAATCTAATCAACTGCTGTTATTGGGAAGATGAATGAAAAGGATGGAATGATGACTGTGCGTTTGGATTCAATAAATCCTGGAGTCTGTTCTTGTGAAAGACATACTGTTTACCACAATGAGAAACAAACCATCATGTGTGACTCCTACAAAGTAGGACTGTGTGTGGGCTGGGTGGCTGGGTCTCTGAGATTGAGTCCTTGTACAGAGTCTCCTGTGGTGAGCTCAGCCTCCTGTTCAGGTTCAGTACCCCATTTACCCAGCCTCTTTATTTAGCCAGACTGGGCTCTTCACTGTCTTTGTGCCAATTATGATAACTTCCCGTGTACCGGAAGAACTAATACACCTTTTATCTGATTTCATTGGAACAGTTTCCCTAATCTCACTCTTACTTTCTTTACCAACATTACATATTAGTCACATTTTTTTCTGTCAATCTACGTTTAAGAACATTTTGCAGTTTTCACTGTAATTTGGTCACATCACACTGTGCTTGTGTCTGATACGACTCAGTCCTTCATTATAATATTGAAATTCTCTTAAGTTTGCAATCTGTTATTCAAAACACAGCATATAACCAAACAAGTCCAACGCTGTTCTCAGTCCACTGGCTCCTTGTTAAGTACGGAACCAAGCAGAAGGTCCTTTCACTAATTTGGCAAGTGTTTAGGAGTGACCTCTACTTATCATGAAAAGCTCTCCTCAGTGGTACATCAAGGCTGTACGCATGCATTATCCCAGCTACTCATCACTGTATATTTATTGGAGAGATGGAGTATGGTGACTTTTTGTGTTGTCAGCCGTTATTAAAGTTTACCATGTGTCAAAGCATTTTTTAAATTATATATACACAAAATGTCTTTTTTTCCTAAGATGTCATTAATTTCACATACACACACACACACATATACACAGCCATCAGATATCTTCAACACATCTGAAAGTACTTCTAAAATCATGTTTTTGTTTTCAGGGGTGATAGTCAAAAAAAAAAAAAAAAAACAAAAACATTAAAAAGTTTTGGGATGACAACAAATTATAATTAAAAATATAATTATACCAAATTATAAATTTGGTATACTTGCACATGTAAAAAATAATTGACATCAGCATGTATACAACATAAACTGTATTTCATTTGTTAGATAAAAATGTATAGGAATGTGCCAGCCTGGCTTGCTGTCTTGTTACATAATTTTTGTGCGAATTATTCACAGCAGAAACAGAAGTCCAAAAGGCTACTGACAAATGGCGTCAAATCTTCAGAGCCCTTGATCAGGCACTGAACCTGAGATCAGCTGATGTTAACTTATTCCAATCACTGTGCACTGTGTTGGTAACAGAGTCTGATTGAGGGGGGGCCAGGAGGGGCTGTCAGACAGGACGGTGTCCAGGCGCTTGTATTGCTTCTTGGACTCCCCTTTCCCTCGTACGGTTCGCAGGCAGTTCAGCACTCCCCTGTCAATCACAACCTGTGAAAAACCAACAAACATGCCATGGATGGAAGGATGGGGCTGTGCAGAAGAAAGCAGACAGTCATCGTCAAGTTAGAACAACATTCACCTTTATTTAAGTTGGTACTGACACGGAACTACAACATTTCTCAATCCTGCGTAATGCTGAACTGCTTAGGAAGGTCAAAGGTCGGAACCCAAATCTGCTCCTTCTTTTTCCTACATGCAGCCTTTTGCAATTTGTTCCAGTACATGTAATAGGTTGGTACCTCATGGAGACATCATTGTTCTGTCACCTAAAGACCCATTGCTGTTCTCTGCCTACAATGTCCCTTCTTTTATCAATCATTTTGGCTTCCAGATATTTTGGGGTGTCACCAAGCTAAGGCAAGTCTTGAGGAGTGCTGGTGGAGTTAATGAATTCAATCATGTCATACTAGAATCTCTAGTCCAAATTAAAAATATTATATTAGTTCCCATAACCCAAATCAAATGTACATGAAAAAAACACATTTTTTTTAGTTTATATCTTAAAGCTGTGAGTGAGTAACACACTGGTGACACAGCTGTTGTGTGGTGGAGTAAATCTTCTGTGGTAAAAACCATCAGTTGTCAGGACAAGCGCTCTATTATTTCCCATAGCAGGGGATTCCAGTCTTTAGCACAGGACGCTAATCCTTTTGTCTGGTAACTTTGTACAGTGTGAGTTTGGGTTCATGCCCTGGCAGAGCTGCCCCTGTTACATTTGCCACCTAGGTGATTAGCCCATTAGGAAGACAGCTTCTCTGCTGTCATGTCAAAAAGGTGTTGCTGTGGAAGACAGCTCTCAACATCGTCCAACAAATATTTGCTAAATAGCCTAATATACACAGACAGCCTGATAAAAACAATGAAATTGCCACAATGCTAATAAAGAGCCCATGATGCTATGCTTTTTTACATATACCAATAATGATTTGATGCTGCATACTTTAGCCTGGTGAATTCTAATCATCATATATGAAACATCAATAAAATTAGCTAATTTAGCGTAAAGCAATCTCCCTTATGACATGATCTAAAATTTTACACCACGTCATCCATGTTATATCACATCTACAGTGTTTGGTTCCTTTGGCTAATCTTGTATATACACTACTGGCAAAGACGTTACCACACACAGTTATAGATTAATGTATACACTTGCATTACATGTACAAAATGATTATACATAAGTGTTATAGGGACCCACCTCCAACATACAGCAGATGAAGAAGTTTAGTGCGGCCAGGGCCACCAGCAGCAATTTGTACTTCATATCTGTGACGTCATACAGCTGAAGCAGGTGTCGGACAAAGGGCAGAGGGTAGAGTACCAACCAGCACATGGTACCAACCAAAACCAGCAGCACCACCAAAAACAGCACTGTGACCACAAACAGACAGCAAAAACACATTATCAGGCAAGTAGGAGGGGCACATACCATAGGGGCAAACCACAGAGACAAAACAAGCATGCCCCCAAAGTACACCTGTACATATGGAAAAAAATGCTTTAAAATATTACTTTGACTTTTAAAAGTTATTTAAAGTGTACCTCCACTCATGCAGCCCTGAGGCTGTGAAAGCCCTGCTAAGTGTTCTCACCGTTGGTGTAAAGAGGCTTCTTATAGGGGTATCCCTTGGTCACCACCACGGCCATTATGATGTACTGAAACCCAGACAGGGCAAACACACTTGTGTCCTCTAGGTTGGGCAGATTAGCTGCCCCGGTCACCGTCGAGTTCAAAGGGACATACCTGCAAGAGAGGGAGAGACAGTATTACTGGATGCAGGTTTTTAATTTAAACAGCTTTTTGTTTTACTGGAGCTAATTAAGTTCAGTTTAGTTCTAAGGGTGCTTTTCCTCAGACTAATCAGAAACCTTGTAATAACAAATCATTAACTTCTCTATGTACTGCCCGGTTAAGAATGTTTGGGGAGCTGAAATCTATACCATGTATTCCTTTGTATATTTTTGTTTTTAAAAAATCGGAAAAGTATAAAACTCTACTACAAGGATTAGGCGCTAGTTTAAGTGTCCGAGAAGAAGCAGCGCAGTTCGCATCGGTGCACTTTCTCCGCAAAACACAGCTCGCAGCCTTCACATTGCCAGTCAGCCATTTGTGGATTACCGGCAGCCCACCATCGCAAGTTAAAAATGTCTCTTACTTATTTTCTCTGTGCGTCCTGCGGCATGTACAGCGTAGACTGTCCTCCTGACACAGCTGCTAGTTTTATTTGTAGGAAGTGCTCAGTTGTAGCAACTTTGGAGGATAGGATTTGTGCTTTGGAGGGGCACATTAGCAAATTGTTAGTGATTAGCAAACCTGAGGGACCTCTAAATTCGGCTCAGTCGGAGCTTGCCAAACTAGAGTTGGCAATAGATCCTCCTGGTCCGACTGTCTCTGGTTCGGTACCAGCGCCAGCAGCCTCATCATGTGATTCCTGGGTTACCATCAGGAAGAGGTCTAGGAATTTAAAGAATAGACCTTTTACACACCAGTCACTAATCAATGATGGTAATAGGTTCTCTGTTCTCGACAGCGTGTCTGCCAAAACAGAACAGGTGCTCGTTATTGGTGACTCGATTGTTAGGAATGTTAAAATTCCTAAACGTCGTAAAACAGCGGTTTCTGTTAAATGCCTCCCTGGGGCCAG
>JABJVR010000103.1:6961981-6991581 GCA_025773905.1 Chitala chitala | reverse complement strand
AATTGCTCTAAGAATAAATAATAATAAAGAAAATGTTGCACCTCAAAATGAACTTGAATGTATTCTTTACTTCAAAGGCAGGACTATATGTTTTCCCTTTAGCATCTCTGCGGAATACTGTTTGTCTCTTTGTGTGTACAGTAGAAGTAGCGACCTGGTTAGAAATGGGGGTGGGGGTGCTCAAATAAAGGTGGAGAGAGTTGGACTGGTGTGAGGAGAGGCAGGAGACGGGTAAATGTGCTCCTTTGCACTGCGTGAGAAATGCATTGACGGTCGATAGTAGAGTGAACTGAAGTTGAAAAGGGCCTAATTTATTTTCCTGATAAGGAAAGTAATATGCGACTTGAAAACCTTTAGAAAATGGCCTACTAGCAATTTATAAATTCACTTTTTGTAATATATGCTGTTTTTAATGTTAAAAGATGTTTCAGAGGCCTTAATGAAGTGCATCAGAAATCTGATGTTCCAGGTATTCCCCCCCCCAATGAATTGTGCCATTTTGCTTTTGGGATCTGGGATCTTGGTATTAGAAATGGTATTTTTAATGTTGTTGCCCACCTCCCCTGGACACTGTCCATCTCTCTCTTCCTAAACTCTGTTCACCACAGATGTCTCTTGGGAGCCTTAAGGCAACAAGCCTATTGGCTGTATTGATGCATTGTGAAGTTGAGCATGTACTCTGCAGCTTCTCGGTGGGTCTGAAATTATGGAAGAGAGGCCAGATTTTCCTGTCTGATCTTGAACACACAAAAATGCCTGTAAATAATTTACAAATGCCCTTTAATAAAAAACTGTTTTGGAGAAAAAAGACTAATGACTAAAGTAATGTGCGTATTTTCGGTTAGTGTAGACTTTTATTTTTTTACATTTTGAAATGTGTGTGCATGCATCTTAACTTTTGGTTGTTCACTGTCATTGTTTTGTCTGAAATGGGGATACCAGGTGAGAAGATGATGTTTTTAACCAGCTAATACTGCACTGACTAATGTGACATACTGATGTTACTTTGGCAGTGTTGCAATGTTGGTGAAGTTGCTGTGGAGTTCCTGCAGTTTTTTTATTTTTTCATTTTATACACAGGCCATAGTGGGTAAATTTGACAGTACACACCCTTGCAACAGAAGTGAAGTGTTTCACTTGAAAGGTTGTAAGTACCATGATATTGTTTTGAGTTGCTTTTGAACACTAGCAAATGTTATTTTGGAATGGAGCCTAAGGCCAAAATGGGGAGTCAGAAGGCTACATACATGTTTCAGCATCAGCGTGTAACAATGTTGCTGAAAATGGCCTTTGTGCTTTCCTGCATCTCTGTGTGCGTGTGCGTGTGTGTGCATGCACGCGTATTTTCTGTGTACGTACACAACTGTCTGATTTGCATGTAAACCTCGTTGGGTAAAAACAACTCTATTGTGAGCCCACGGTTCTGTCATCTTGTGACCATCTCTCTCTGTCCCGAACTTGTCACTCTGAAATATCACTGTTTATGTTCCTGGGGTCTTACTTGTTTCTAATAAATAAATGACAAAACCAATGCACAGCGCTCTTTTATATGAAAGGTTAAACTTATCCTGCAGACAAGGCTTTCTTATTCATTCTTTATGGATTTATCGGCATGTTTCCTTTTATAGAACTTTCCAGTTTTGATAAGCACAGGTGTTACTAGCTGGAAAACAATGCATTTTCTGACGACCTTAAATCGGAGAACACTGCGGTCTTCACTGTGAGTGACTGATTAGTCTATCAGTTTTTGTTGTTCTGGGGTTCCTCTTTTTTCACTGAACATTGTTTCTGTCAGACTGCTTTGATACGGCTGTTAGGAAATTACAATCGAGTTGCTAAATGTAATAACGTACATTTTTATTATTGAAATATTGTATATGTAATTTATATTGGTACTATAAAGATTACGATTAAAACAGTTTCATCGTTTCTGTCAAGACAAAAGCTAGAAAACGGGACAGCAAAGGTTGGTTATTATGCTCTTTTGTATTGTGTTTTATTACGAAAGCGACGGCATCTGCGCAGCGCCGCTTCTGGAGCGGAGCTCATGAACACGCAGCTTTCGCGCAGCGCCGCGCCGCTTCTGGAGCGGAGCTCATGAACACGCAGCTTTCGGGTTGCGTAGCGCTGATGCATATGAACACATACGCAAAGATGGCCGAGGAAAGTTATGAGTCTGTGATCTGTGTAAAACCAGAGGTTCACGTCTACCGAATTCCTCCCCGAGCAACAAATCGTGGCTATCGGTGAGTATTACGCGGTCAAAGTTTTTCTGCTTTTCTTTTTTTGTTTGTTCGTTCGTTCGTTCAATGATGTTGGAATAAAATTGACAGATGTTGGTACATTTCAAATCCCAGCCCTTTTCAGGAAGCACCATTTCCCCGAATTTACATGACTTAAGTAACGACCTTGTATAAAACATAATAATTCAGGTGGTCATAACGGTTTGATTCTCAATATGTTTTATTAAGGAAGGGATCTTATTTTAATACATTTTTATAGCTACAATACGCAAATGTTTGTACTAATTATGGAGTTTTAAATGGTAAAAGTAGGTTAGCTACAGGTATCAGATTAGCAAATCTAGTGAGTTTAAATTAAAAGGTAGGCATAATTCGACTGAATCTTGTATCGTTACCCTATACAACTAGTTTTTCGACAATAGTAAAAATTAACTTTTTCTTTGGTTCTGTCAACATGCATATTAGTTCACGTGAACCTTGATTAAAATGTGCCACTTAAACCATTTCAGTATTGTATTAATTGCAGTAGGTCGGATGACACCTATAGTAAAAGTGGGAAAACGTGTGTTTGGAGTTTTGTATACGAATACAGTGAAAATTCCGAAATGTATATCGTTAAAAAATATTGTCTGGAAATTTTCTGTAACTTGTGATCTGGATCGAAAAATACTCATTAGAACACGAGGTGTGTCAGTACGGTGTCCATATTAGGACATACATCATCCTACATGTCTAGATTACCGTCATTTTAGAAATTGTAAACACTGCATTTAATCTGACCTTGGTTGTCAACGGTATCTGATACTTGGTGCTTATCATCTTGGGCTGTGTAAATGTCTATTGTGTCAGGAATAATGGAAAACTGCCTAACCAAAATGCATGACATATTTACAAATATGTTAGATGTAGCAAACGTAAATTTAAAAGTTTTGTGTGGATTTTCTTTGTGAAGGTAGCTCATCCACGGCCTTTTTGTCTTTGATCCTGTGCTTACACATAAAACTATTTACAGATCAGTATTTTAATAGAGAAATTCATGGTACCCCTTAAGTTTTGTAGGATAGTAAATGTCCTACCCAGTTGGATATTACCTTTGTATCCTGATGGTTACCATTCCAATACAGAAATATTATAAGTACTACTATTTAAAACTGGCCAAATTTTTTTATCAGGCATTTACATCCTCTGACTACAAAGTATGTTGAATAAAGTTGCACACTTCAACTCCCAGTTACATAAACTATGCAAATATGCATTACAGTTTGTGCAGACATAAAGTGCACATTTAAATTTTTAAAACGCCAAATGTGGAAAAAACCCTATAGAATGAAACATTTGACTTGTATGCTAACATTTCACAGGTAAAAAATTCTGTGTTTTTGCATTGCAGTGCGCTCAGCATATGCTGCATAAACACCATGTTTTCAAACAGCAGATGTTTTATTAAAATATATATATATATATATATATATATATATATATATATTTAGCAATAGAAAAAGCATCATATTAGAAATAGTGCAACATAAACATGCTGGAGATTAAGTTTTACTTGTACTATAGACAAACCCAATGAACAGTCCTGCAAATCAAAAACATAAAAACAGAAGGAGAAAACGTTCACAGACCTCGGTTTAAATCACTTTGAGACCCCTTGGTTAAAGCAACCCTGTGTTCACATCTAACTCAAGTGCATAGGAGATGATCATGTCTGCTCCTGGGTGAATGTGTAGCTAGGTCATATCAATCTACACAGCTAAACCTGACCAGTTACAGGTCTTTGGTAGCTACTTTTGTAGCATTAAACTTAGTAGCGTTTAACTTTGATAATGTTTACACTGCCGCATGGGAATGGTTGTGAAATTGTAGAGTTGACGGATAATATCAGTACAAAACTGTGACAAACTGAATCACAATATATCCATTAATTTCAGTATTGACACAGCTGTAGTGTGTAGATTAAGAGCAGTCTTCTGTCCAAGAGCACGCACACAGTTATTGTGCGGCTAGCTGTAGTGAATCAATCTCATATGTAGATGTGTGAAGTTATAACCTGAATGTGTGTAACTAAAAATAATTATTAAAAATGGTTTGGGTGATTGTTTCCAGTTTCGATCTGCCTAACTGTCCTTTTCAGGACAAGTTAATAAAGAAGAATTTGGCTATTCTACCCACTGCATCTTGTCATGTCTAGCCAGTGCCACCACAATCCTTTTTAGGTGTCCTTGAGCAAGACACCTAGCACTAGCTCACTGTAACATGCGTATGAAATGTTGTAAATCGCTTTGGATTAAAAACGTCTGCTAAATGACAAATTAATAAAAAAAATTAACTACACAAGATTCTAAGGTTGATATAACGCGAGTAAATAATACATTTATTTTTTGCCTCAAATTATGCACCACAAGATGGTGGAATGCAACAAACAAAGTGAAACAAAGTGGCAAAAATGTGTCCAGTATGGGATCATTTAAATTGAAAATAAAATGTGGTACAGTACATTGTAACATGAGCAGAAGCATACAGTATAACATAAATACTACAGCACCTTAAAGGAAAACATGACATGCATGAGATGAACCTGTGACCTCTTTGAACAGAATTAGTTTTCGCAGCCTACAGTTCATAATGTCCAATGGGCAATTTGTATGGGATAGCAAATATCTGTCAAAAGCACAAAGATAGGACTGTGTGTATCAGCAGGATGAAGAAGTGCCTTTTACTGGTGTGATCTTTCCTTTTTAGTCAGAAATTAAAAAAAAGGTAATTTATTTAAAAATATGGATGCATTAATTACAATAAAACTATGAAAAAAAAAAATAAGACAATAAAAATGTGGTTAAAGCCCATTGCTTTTTGTCCTGCTTTTCCCTTCCTTGGAATGTTGCCGATATTAAAAGCTTAGTTACGTGACAGTTTTTTAGCTCAGCTGGAGTACAAGCCAGGAGACAACCAATAACAACATCTGATGTGCAGTGCAATATACATTCAGCTGGGATGCAGAAGCCTTCTCATTAAAATCCTAGCCCAGTCACCAGGTGTGATGTGAAAGTCTCCTGGATTGAATCCGAGCACAGCCAGGTGTGTCCTTGAGCAAGACACTCAAACACTAGCTCCCCAGGGACCACATGTGGCTGCCCACTGCTCCCCCCAGGGGATGGGTTAAATGCAGAGAAGTTATTTCTCTCTGGGATTAATAAAGTGCTATAGAACAAAAACTTGTGTTTTTTTTAGTGTAACAATACAAAGTGAATTTGTGAATTTGAACAGGAATAAAATAATTGAGATTCTCTGGTAATAGTTACCTCGCCACCTCCCATAAAGTTAATTTTGTCTGAATTGGCTTAATAGTTAACTGTTGAGTTGCTCCTTATTCACGATTTTTATATTTTCGCTACAACAAATAATTAACGGATTTTAACTTGGCTGTGTAACATAAACTTAATTGAACTTAAAGTGCCACTCATGTTCCAGGGAGGTAGACAGAAAACACTCACTGTAACAGACCAGCTGTGACTGTAAACTGTATTCACCAAGTCAAGCACAATCACTGATTGTTTTTAGGTTAGCACTTTTTTTTTTAAATTATTCATCAGAAAAACTTTGAGTATTCAATTTTTCAAATATTTGTTAGTTGCAGCCTTACACGATTCCATAAATGGAGTTTTTTTTTTAACATCAAATTTTTAGATCTTAAAAATGAAACATTTTATGACAAATGTTTGTTACTCATAATCAAAATCTAAACAATGAATTTTAAAGATAAAAAGAATGCACAAAATTATCATAGTACATTGGGAATGTACTTTATATAAATTCTCCAGTTAGGCAGAGTAAATTATTTATAAGTCAGTATAGTGTAAGACTTTAAGGGTTAGGACACCACTCCATTGTAATTTATCACTTACTGCACTGGCTCTAGACCACCAGTAAGCACTGAATGCAACCCACACTTTAAAGAATTTTTTTCTTTTCTGAAATTTGCAACACTCGTGTTTATAAGTGTTTCCTTATTCTTCTTGTCTTCATTGTTGTTGTGATTTAGGGCAGCAGACTGGAAGCTGGATGAGCCAGCCTGGAGCGGCAGGCTGAGGATCACCTCTAAGGGCAAGGTGGCCTTCATCAAACTGGAGGACAAGACTTCTGGTCAGTCTTGCATCAGCACATGTGAATGACAGTCAAAAGCAGTGCTGTCGTCACGCACGGTTTTGTGCTAAATATCTCCCATCTGCTTATGCAATTTTTAAAGGAAATCCTGTTGGTTGTAGTTAACTGCTTAGACCTTCAGTAAGGAAGGTTGCTATGTTATTTATTATTAGTAAAAAAAACCACCAATGTAATAAAATAAAAATATTTACAAATGGTAACATTCAACCTGAATACGTAAATTAAACGTGTCAATGCTGCAGATTAACTGATTTAGTGCAAGATCAGAGAAATGGTAACTGTGTTTGATCCAAATCTAATATTTTGTGTGCAATATTGGCCACTCTTGGCACTTTTTCACTTGCACATTTGCCAGACTGTACTGTGTCAGACAGCCCGGCTTAAGAGCAAGACCAAACCATGCCAGACTCCACCATTAAGTGTGCTCAGGTATATAACAGTGAAGTGATTGGCTGCAGTGTATCTTTGCTAGACTGCAGGTGCCAAGTTTACTTTTTTTTTTTTTCCTCAACGTGAACACGTTGTATTTTTTGTTTTTTTTTTTCTTTTATTATTATTTTTTTAATTCAAAATGGAAACCATTCAAAGCTTTTGCGTTGTAACAGCACTGTTTTATTACGGGTGTACAGGAATATTTTTATCAGCAGAAATGTGAGAAGAGAGAACAGTCAGTGTTATTCACTGTTAATTTTACTGAAAGTGTTTTAATGAAAGTGTTTCTACACATTTTCAAACTTATTTAACACACAACACTACAGCTGGGAGAATAAAGACATGCAGACTCTAATCTGTTTGACGAAAGGACAAAATACAACATGACTTGGAAGGGTCAGTCAGAAACAAAACAGAGGTTTCTTATTATATCTAGTAAGTTAGCAGACATGGGGTTGCTTTGTGTGGTAAATCAATGCCAATATATGTTGTATAGTATTATGACAATGAAATTTGCAATATATTATGAATGTGCCTGTGGAAAGATGCCATTTGTGTTGGTGTAGTGAGCCTGGTTGGTGTGTGTTGAGCATGCTCAGTGTGTATTGAGCCTGCTTGGTGTGTGTTGAGCGTGATAAGTGTGTATTGAGCCTGCTTGGTGTGTGTTGAGCGTGCTCAGTGTGCATTGAGCCTGCTTGGTGTGCGTTGAGCGTGCTTGGTGTGTATTGAGCCTGCTTGGTGTGTGTTGAGCGTGCTCAGTGTATATTGAGCCTACTCGGTGTGTGTTGAGCATGCTCAGTGTGTACTGAGCCTGCTCGGTGTGTGTTGAGCGTGCTCGGTGTGTGTTGAGCCTGCTCGTGTGTATTGAGCCTGCTTGGTGTGTGTTGAGCGTGCTCGGTGTGTATTGAGCCTACTTGGTGTGTTTTGAGCATGCTCGGTGTGGCTGTACTTCTGCTTTCTCAGGAGAGCTGTTTGCTCAGGCTGCTGTGGAGCAGTACCCTGGCATAGCAGTGGAAGCAGTCACTGATTCCAGCCGATACTTCGTTGTACGGATAGAGGATGGTAGTGGTGAGTTTTTCACTCAACCCTTAACCTCTCAGGATCTGTGCCTGGTTAGCTCCACCTCTGTCTTTCCTTATGCTCCATGCTGGTAGAATAGCGATGCCAAACCCTGCCCCTTGAGGTCCTGTAGGGTTAAAGAATAATTTCAGTTGTTGCTTATTTTACACCCAAAACATTCAAATAATGACTTCTGTAAAACAGGTAAGACCCATAAAGACTAGGAGACTAGCATGTTTTCCATAAAGACAGTTGTCGCACCACCAGTGGAGTATCAGATGAGCACTATATCAGATTTCAGAGCTGCTGACCAGACATCATGACTCTTTTATACTGAGTATTTTAGAAACAGCGTCTAGCACCTGTTCAGAATAAATGCTTTATAGAAGACAGTTCTAATCATGCACATAAATGATACTTTAATTTTGTAGTTGGACATAATAGTTACAGGGACATTATAAGTGGTAATGTTTGATTGTATGATTGTGTGTTGTTATTCTGTTTCACCCAAGGACGCCATGCATTCATTGGGTTGGGGTTTGCAGACCGTGGAGATTCGTTTGACTTCAATGTTGCTCTGCAAGACCACTTCAAGTAAGTGGTTTAAATGCGTGGTGTCAAAGGAACAAAGTTAATATTTAGCCATTTAAAGGTCACCCAATACTAGTAGTACCCACTTCATTGAGACTACAGCTCAACAACTGTGTTTAATTTCCTGTTTAACTTAATTTTATTTGATCTGTGGATGGTCCACCGCTGTGTTCTGAGATTGTCCACCAGATGGCTCTGTTGACAAAACTGCAGAATTTTTTTATTATTTATTTATTTTATTTTTTTTTTACATTTGTATGATAAGAATGCAGCTGTTGTAATGCTTCAGCAATAATTGAATAAAACCTAATACTGATTACTGTATGTATTACTGATTCTTAGACCAGGTGCTTAACTGTGCTCTCCAGGTGTATTCAGTTAATGTTTTGTGTGTTCATCTTGGTTCGTGGTTTTCTTTTATTGGCTTCAGGTGGGTCCGACAAGAGAGTGAGCTGGCGAAACAGGAAGCAAACCAAAGTACAGCACCCAGACTGGACTTGGGCTTCAAGGAAGGGCAGACCATTAAAATCAACATTGGGGTGAGCTGTGTGGACATTCTTGGGGATAGTGGTGGAGTTGGAAGGAGAATTGATTGTCTTATAATGGTTTCTTCTCAGAACATAAAGAAGAAAGATGCTTCGGCAGCAGGGGCTGCAAAGTCTCGCCCTGTGGGCAGTGGCCTCCTCCCACCTCCACCAGGAGCAAAGGGAGGAGCCTTCTTACCTCCTCCAGGGGTCTCAAGTCCTGTACCATTGGCAGCACCAGCCACAGGTATGTTCACTTGTAATCCTTAGTGATGAGGTCATCTGCAATCGTCTGCCTGACACAACTCCATGGGTGTGCTGAGCTGGGCTAATGTGGTAGGTCTTCTGCTCTGTTTCATGTGATGACACAGTGTGTACCTAAGTGCTGCGTATGATGGCTGCATGCTTCTCTGTCTTCCAGCTGCTCTGTTAGATCTTGGAGAGGCAGCGCCTCCTGCCAGGCCTTCTTCAGACCTCTGGGGTGATTTCACCACCGCCACTAGCAAGTGAGTCAAGAATGCACTTTTTGTTTAGACATTAGTTTACACCCCTGTGTGGTCTTTCTGTGATCAGGGTATGACCAGTTTTTCACACAAGATTACAACTATGTTTGTTCATTCATCTGCATGCCTGTGAAGTGTGGGGCAAACTGCTTTGCCCACGGGTACAATAGTGCTTTGAAATAGGACCTTCTGTTTCCTAACTACTGCGTCTAGTTGCTATTGTAAACCCACTCAGACTGTCTTCTCCTCGTGTCTTGGGGGCATGGGCAGTCTTTGTTTTCATGTTCGCTTCACGCTGTCTCCAGATCTGATCTGGACAATGGCTGCAGACAAGTTTGAGCACGCAGCACATTCCAGAACCAGCTTTGGCACCTGCTGTGCCGCAGTCTTTGCTTCCCGCTGACTCCCAGCTCTCTTTTCTGTTTTGCAGTAGTAGCAGCAGCCAGGACAGCGTGTCCTCGGGTTGGGTGCAGTTTTAACTGGAACACTTGAGGGGTGGGGGCACACCTGCAGGTGTTGCCAAAGGCCTTTCCCCTCCTACACCCAGGAAGGATGAAGATGCTGAACTATGAGTGAAGAAGACTTGCCCGTCACCGAATGTTATCGACCAACTTTGCAATACATCGTTTCTCCACTGGATGGATATACACACACACACACACACACACACACAATATGCACTCGCATCAAAATCGTGACCAGCGTTTCTTATGCCTTAAGTCTCTTTTTCTTCCTATGCAAATCTGAAGCGAATGTAAGCAAATGTTTTGTATTTGACTTGGTGATCAGCACTGTGACCTTAGTATGTCTTGGTTTGGCTGAGATTCCACAAATTTTTTTAATATCTAGGAAAATAACCTAATTAGAACTAACCAGCCACTGTATCTCACACTGTGAACATTGTCTTGTCAGCAATGGTAAAACATGAATATGCATTCCTTGTTTCCCCTACGTACAGTGGACATAATTGTGCTTTTTTGCTTTTTTCTGTTGTTACTTCTATTGTTCAATTACTAAGCTTTTATACTACACAACCTCCCACCATACACACTACCTTCGTTCTTCTGTCACTCTGCTGAAATGAAATGCCTGAATTAAGCACTAACTGTAGCTGCAGGGTTAAAAGAAGAGTTTTGAGCAACATATATCTGCTTTCCCTGTGACTTCAGCCTGGGAGTGTATGAGAATGGTACTTTGTCACAAAGCTGCTCATACTGAAACTAGCCCTGTAGGTTAAACAGCAGCAGCCTCTGCAGTTCTGACCAATGAGAACAGCTCATGATCAGCACGTTCCGAAACGGGTCCCATGGAGGTAGTACAGGTGCGACCTCTGCAGTGCTGACTGCTGTGTGGACGATTTGCGGAAGTGAACTTGGGTCTTGTCTGTTTCATCTAAGACCACCAGCAGTAGAATACTCTCTTAGCAGTTGCTTGCTCTTGTGCTGCTCTGCTGAATTGTGCTAGAGGATTTTCTGTTGCCCTGGGAGAGGTTGAGCATGCTGCCTTTTGCTGCTTTTTGGTCTGAGTAGGCAAGGCTGCTGGTGCATGGTTTCTGTTTTACATATTGATTTTTAAACCATTCTGGAACCTGTACTGTTTTACGTGAGAAGTTTCTCATCCCTTTCATGGTTTGTTTTGTTGTCCTTAGAAGTGCCTTAATAGGATGGGTGGGTCCTTCAAAGCTTTTATGAAAACAATTTGTGTAGATATAAATGCTTTATTTGTAAATAAATCTGAATTTCTGTCTAGTACTGTTTTTTTTTCTCTTTACACTGGAATAAAGTATGGGTGGATCCTTGTTTCTCACATGACTGGGACACAGTAGGCTTAAAGTGGAAATACAATCACAGGCATATAGAGATGAAACAACGAAATTGTTTCTCTGCATTTAACCCATCCCCTGGGGGAGCAGTGGGCAGCCATCATTTGGTACTCAGGGAGCTAGTACTGAATGTCTTGCTCAGGGACACACCTGATGGCCTGGTGATTCCAGCTTAATGTTCTACCCATTGAGCCACCAGCTTCAATAAAATTACAACACATGAAGCTGACTTCACCACCTAATTATCCTGTTATCTCAGTCTGTCAGCTAGAGAATGTACTTTGTGTATTGCCAATATTTCTGATGTATTTATTAGAAACTGACTTCTAAGCATTGTAGTAGAGGAGTCTGTGAGAAAGATATGCTGTAATGTAGTGAACTTGGATCTGGTTGACTGTAGGTTTGTGTATACATGAGATTTTGAAACCTGTGGTCGCTTAATGTAATAAGGGGTGAGATGCCTATAAGTCTGGTCAGTGCTGTACAAAGACAGACTAACATTTTATAGACAAGGAGCAGGTTTATGCCTGAGTACTTGAAATGTATTATCAGTGTTGCATGAGGTCAGGTGTATATGAATCTGTTACCAGTGTTGTATGCGAATGGGGGGCGGCAATGCTGCTTAACAGGTAGTCTTACTGACCACCTAAAACAGCAGCAAATTTCATCAAATACCACAATTGTTTAGGATAATATCTGTACTGCTCAGTAATTAAGCCCCTCCCTACTGAATGAAGAAAAGCCATAAGCTACATTTCATTCCATTCTGAGATACAAAACACTGAGCGTGTGAAATTAGGTGCTGTCTGATGATCACAGGAAAGAAGGTGAACAGTGTTTTATCAATAGTTCTGTGGATGTTATACTGATCTGATGTGGTGATGAAACAGCTAAGTGTAAAAACAGGGCTGTCAGTTTACCAATCAGTTTACATCCCCATCCTCACCTATGATCATGAACTTTGAATTTTGGGTAGTGACCAAAAGATTGAAATACCACGTATACAAGCGGCGGAATATAGGTTTCTCAGCAGGGGTTACTTTCCGAAACAGGAAATCTGGGGTAGCCTCAGATTAGAGCCATTGCACTTCCTGATTGAGAGGAACTAGCTGAGGTGGTTTGAGCATACCCTCTGGATGACTGCTGCTAGGGCTTTTTTGGGCAACTGGTGCAAAACGTACTGGGAAGATGATATTTCCAGGCTGACTTGGGAGTGCCTCCAGATTCCCCAGGAGTGGCTAAAGAACATTGCAGGGAAAGGGAGATCTGGTCTGACCAGCTCATCCTACTACCAAGATCCTCATCTGGACAAGTGGGTGGAAACTGACTGTAATAAACCTTTTAATTTTAGAAAACTAGAAGGCCACCATTGGTATATTAAGGAGTTCTAATTAAACAAAGTGATCTGTTAGCCTGATTCAGTCTTATAGTAACCGCTGAGAGCAGCAAGTACAATATTGTAGCGACTGCTGCAGGTGGCAGCAAGTCAGCTGCATGGACAGTGACGTCACCCCCAGGGGTCAAAAGACAAAAGACGATCAGCTCGTGGAGCTAAAGACTTGAGTCTTTGGCTCAGTGGGCTAATCCTTTGCCTTTGGTGCAGGTGACCTGAGTTTGAGCCCTGCCTGCTCCCTCAGTCTGTTACAATATGTTCATCAATGATGTTGCCTTGATTGTTAGAAGATAATGTGTGCTGTTTGATATTAACCTGGATGAACAGTATGACAACGAATGACTGCAGCTGTTACTACAACATGGCAAAATAAGATGATATACTATAGGCAAAGTAGCGCAGCTTGCCTAGTGTCTCAGAACAATAGCACAATGTTATAATGCTAACGGCCTGAGAGCAGTGAGAAATTATTGCAAATAGTAAACTCAGACAGCAGGACAGTGCAGGCCATACAGGCTTAACTGGTTGATAAACAATGCTGGCTTTCTGGTAATGCCTGAAAGCAGAAGTGGACAATTCCGATGTTTGCGTGACAGGGGATAAAAACGGATTTTGTAATTAGTCTACTTTTTGAAAATACATGTATGTATTAGGTGGTTACTTAATATATAAATCTAACTGATTTTTTTTTTTTATAGAAACTGAAATATCGAAATTACCAGTATTCTTTAAAAAAATTTAAACCTAAACCGTGTTCAGATTATTTTCCGCAATTGTCAAAGATTAAAGACGGCAAAGCCACGAGATCGTTTAAAATAGAAAGACTGATGAAACAGTTTTATTTGGTTGTATAACACAAAAGATATAACATGTATAGATATGATTTAATCATAACTATACATGTTACAGAATCATTATCCGAGTTACTGCGCGCGCGCGCGTGTGTGTGTGTGTGTGTGTGTGTGTGTGTGTGTGTGTGTGTCAAATGCGTTACGTACCACAATTATGAATTAGCTCCGACTTGAAAGCGAAACCTATTCAGTGAGCAAAGGGGTTACAGCGATCGAAGCCCCACCCCGGAAAGCGCATAAAACAAAGTTGGGCAAATCGGAGTCCCCAGTCCGCACGGTTATCAACATCATGCATTTTCAAAGCGTTTACAGCGGCGCCAATTCGTATTCCAGATTTTCCGAAATCATGATTTCACGTTTAAATATATGTATGCTGGCTGCAGCAGTAAACGGTAAGATGCGTGTCGGTTATGCGCTGATGTTTATGTGTGCGTGCCCTGAGACGTTTGACGAAAACGAAATAACAATCGTATCCAGTAGGGTGTTTCATATGATTTTTGGTAAAGGAAATGCCATCATAAGGGTGAAACGCCATCCGCTAGTACACATTTCCAAGATAAAACGTTAGAGGCTGGACGCTACTTGTTTCACACATACACAGTTCGTTTTTAAATAAATAAGCAAGGCGTCTTATAATTATCTTGCAGGTTTACATAAAATTAAGCAAGCGAGAAATACGTTTTTTCAGCAGAAATACAAACAAAAGCTACTGTTGCTTAAAAAGTAACAAGACCGGTGGATTCGTGGGTCAGATGACATTTAACCGGAAACCAATGACCATTACGACCAAGTTCGCAAAGGTTTTAACTGTTTCTTTACATATATTGTGCAGAAGGACTTGATTAGATCGCATCTTGGTTAACACGTCAAACTAGTCTAGATTCACTGATTGCCGCACTCGTGGTTTAAAGAAACGTTGCATAACAATATTAATAACAACGATGATAAAATAACGGTTTCTCTATCTCTCTAAACAGCAATTACAATCACCAGGAGTACTATACAAAATAGAAACATTTTTGTATCATTCTGCACGCCACATGCAACTGTTAGTCAGATGGTCCTTTAAATGTGTTGAAGTTTGTGGTTTTAATCCCATAAATCAGTGTGAAGTCGAGTTAATAATGACAGCATCAAATGAGTGATTACTTGTATAGGTGGTGAACCAGTGCAATTCCCTGTCAGTCTAGTAGAATTTTACTATGTGTACAATTCCTTGTGTAGGATCAGCACTAACACAGGCATCCTTTTCTGGTCAATGTCTTCTGAAACAGTAGTTTTTCACAGAAAAAAGTTCTATTTTAAAGTCTACATTTTGTTAGCTTCTTTGTCCAAAGTGATTAATACCAGGACTTGAACAAGCAAGCTTCAAGTTGTAGTCCTAGTCCTAAAACACTTTTTAGCTGCTGCACAAGTTTTCTTAGCGATGTCAGGTATTAACATGAAAGTTCTGGAGAACTATCTGAGTCACAAACTATATGACAGGATTTGTATCAATTATGGATTAAACATTTAACACAAATAAATACTATGGTAATTATAGTTGGATATTAGGACCTCTTGGCAAATCCATCTTTATGTAAGAAATTCCTGGGTGTTAAACAAATACATTGTGTTGGTGGATGCAGCAGTTAAATTATTTGAGCTGACTCCCTGGAATTGTGCCCAGGCGTTTCCCAGAAGGAGGATATTCCCTGGCAGATGCGACGCTTGCTGTCCGAAGCTATCTGAATCAGGATGTAATACTCTGGAGATTAGCAGTCCTGAAGACACCTGAATAGGCTGGCCAGCAGTGCTGTGGGAAGTGTCCATTCAGAGTTAACTACCTGACTTTCCAGGTGGTCTTCACTGCCTCACTGTGTGTTGCAGTGGCAACACTTATTAGCTGTTTCCCAAATTAATTTACCCAGCTCGCATTAGGCAGCTCATAGGTCTGTGCACGTATGTTCTGATTGTTGTGATTAAGGCCAGGTACAGAGACTCCCCAATTTACAAATGAGTTGTGTTCTGAGAGGCCGTTTGTAAGGTGAATTGTTTGTAATTTGTATGAACACATTATGTGTGGTGCTACCAAACATTCCTACAGCATGTTAGTTATATAATAAAGTTGTATTAAAACATAAAGCGTTTCTTATCCTAAAAACACAAAAAGAACAAAAAAGCATAAATTATGGTAATGAATTGTAGTAACAATAATAATTATCATAACATAATTATTGCCGCTTTTGTTTCCATTGCGATGGCTTGTCGCTTTTTAGCATTACCACTAACAGCACTAGCCTGACGCATTTCACCAACCATGATGGATATGCAATGCATGGGATAATTCACGATAAATCTTGGAGCACTCCGGTGTACATGTTTACGGTCCACAAGCTGAGTGAACAGGGGGGATAAGACGGTGGATGCTGCGGTGCTGCCCGGCGTATGTAGCGGCCAAACACCATACTTAACTGGAGAATCATGCATGTAAAATTTTTTAGCTGCGGCTCCCCAGTTGCTTTCTCCAAACAAAAATTTTACTTACAGCGGCCTTTGTTCGTATCTATGAATGTTTGCAAGTAGGATGTTCCTAAGTAGAGTGGCGTCTGTACTTTGCTTTGGAGTACAGCTGTAAAGACACTCATTGGGACTTCTCCTAACTGTCCTGTTTTTGGTTATGAAGTAATTTTTGCTTTCAACTCTGCAAATAGCTGGTTTGTATTTGAAAGAAAAATGGTTTTGTCAAAACTAACATTCTTAATTAGCGAGCGATATGCCTGACGTGCCGGGCGGCCGTGCGAGCGCTGTGCCTTGTTGGATATAGCGATGGGTGGAAATTTGTATTTTTACCATTTCCTCAAAACTTTCTCAGATTTTGCCCTGTTTGTCGATCAATGAGAATACTTGCCTTAAGTTTGAATTAAATTCAGGTAGGTAGTGAGTCTGATTAGATGGCATCCATCAGAACCAGTAAAGTTCACACTTTATATCAAGACCGCAAAGTTTTCTGATATAAAAGAGAAAATCTGTTCATTTATTGTGAAGTTATAAATAATAGAATAACAAGCTGCAAGAATCACTTGACTTCTCATTATAACTGGTTTATTAATAATTAGTCATTTACCAGACGCTTTTATCTAAAGTAATTTACAACATTTCGTATGCATGTTACAACGAGCTAGCGCGGGGTGTCTTGCTGAAGGACACACTGGGTGGCTGGGATTTGAACCAGGAGACTAGTGCATCCAAACCTGATGTTCTACCCATTGAGCCACCAGTCCAGGTTTAGTTGTGGTGAAAATGTAAGTAACAATGGTCACCAGCTTAGGAGAACCTTTTTTGCTCCAAATGTGTTGTACACTTGCGGTATTGCGTCTGCCCACTGACTAGGCCTAGCAGTTATTTGCATGCAGTGGTCATGTGTTGCAGCTCATTACAACTAAAGTTAATTCTTCTTCTAGTTTGATTATATGCACCTGAGGAAAAAAGTAACATTTAAAATCTAAACGTATTTCTTTCATGTAATGTAAATGCATAAAGATGTTATAAAATGTTTTTGTTATTAATTTAGATAGATCTGTCTTTACTGAAAAGGAAAATGTCTGATAATGACAGGCTGAACCTCTTTCTTTACAAGTTGTTATTCTCCATGGTAACAGGGACGTATAAGTGGTTTTCTGTGGCCGTCTACACGTGCACAGTAGACGCTGGTGGTCAAGTATCGGAGGTGCTGCACCGAAATTCTCATAATGTCTATCCTTTAATGTTTGTCAATAACCAAATATCAAGGCATTTATTGTAGCAATTCTCTTATTTGGGAATGTACCTGCAAGAAGAAGTGGGCCAGTAAATTTGCATGTTTCATCCTAGTCTTATTGCCTAATGCGATTATGCATCCTGGGGTTTAAATGTTTCGTGTAATGCATTATATGTAAAAATGTAACGAAAGAAGGTAAGTTGAAAAGTGTCTGGACACTAAGCGAATGAAGAAACGTAAGGGAGGGTGTATTCGTCTTCTAATCCCTTACGTCCTCAGTCTCTTCAGTCACTTTAATGAGTAAGTTGATAGAGTCGCGCGCGCAGTCGGTCGCCAGAGGCTCGTGGATAATAAGTAACCGGCTCGCTGATCCAAAAAGCGGACTTTTCCAACCGTTAACCTGTACTACAGAAGCTACACCCGGCAACAGAAAATAATCACGCTTCGCTTATCTCCATTTCATTCATTCACTTTTATCTGCGTATATACTATAAACTTGTAGCTAATAAACGTCGCCTGGGCAATCAGTTTTTTATAACGCCAGGTGAAAAGCGAAAACAAAACCGACTTTCACAAATCAAGCAAAGGGGTATTTTCAGACCCGGAGTACCTTCCGTAATCAAGGCACCCAAATGAGCGACTCGGATAACACCAACGGCGAGTCTAAACTGGAGGCGGTAATACAGGTGACGAATGTTACACTTGTTCACGTATCATATAAATGATGTGAATGTAGATTGCATCGAATAACGTGTTGTTTCATGATTTCTGCCGTACAGTTTGGCGATAGAAATAATCAGTAGCAGAGCTAAGCCGGACATTTGCCAATACTACAGAAACTTCCCCCCATCCTATTTTCCCCATATTCACTCTGTTGGTCGGTGTTTACGTTCATTTCTGCCGCGTGATGTCTCGTTATACATTTTTTTTCGCCTTGACTGTTTATGCCAGCATGTGTTGGCGAGTCTGTGTGTGACTGGGTACAAATCACTGTTGTGTTCTGTTATAAATACACAGCTCGCTGGCTGATGGGATGCACTGCTGTGTCACCACCTGTTTGCACTGAATGTTTTTTTTTTTTTCTCCCTGTACTGACCAATATGCATAATGTTAGGTATTGTGTCAGGAAACTTGACATAAAGCTGCAGCTAACAGCAAAATAATAAATTTTAAGTCGTTTTGGGTGTTTAAAATGGTTGTTTATAACCCTCTGTTCTTTTTCAATTTTTCCTTTATTTGGCTCTTATTTTTCAGAGGTTAGAGGAAAGTGTGTTGTCTGAAGAGAAACATCTGACAGTCAGAGGCTCTGCACAGGACTCTCCAGCCGCAAGCTTACCTGCACGAATTAGAGAGATTGTTACTAAAAACCTGGGTGAAAACAGTAAGTGGCTCACCAGTCATATCTCGTTAACCTGCCTCACTGCTTTTCACCTCGAGTGTCCCAATGTGTCTTTTCACGTGTGCACACTGAATTTGTACTGAAACGTAGGAAACATGCCACGTTTTTGCCTCTCTTGTCGCCCTTTGTTCTGCAGCCGGCGCCATGTCCTCCATCCTGTCGCTCCAGGAGGAAAACCGAGTGCTGCAGGGAGAGTTGGGCCGGCTGGAGGACCTTCTCGCCCACAGCCGAGCAGAGCGCGATGAGCTAGCCATCAAGTACAGTGCCATTAGTGAGAGAGTGAGTGAGAACAGCCGATTCTGTCTTGTCTTGCTGGGGGAAGTTTCATTGTGTTTATTTTTGCCTAAGCCTATTATGGATTGGCTGGTGTTGCAGGAAAGCCCCCCCCCCACCACAAAGATGTTTTATGTCCTCCAAGACAGAGTGAAAGACATCAGTTGGAGCCAGACATTATAAAGCTTTTAAAAACGCCACCAGGAGATAAATCAAAAGTTTGTAAAGGAAATGCAAGTGTTGATTCCATTTGAGAAAGTTGATTGCATGCAAAGTGTGATTTATTATTTTTTTTCTTTATTTTAAATAAAAATATTTTACTTTTCTTATTTTAAATTTTGTTCCTTATTTCTGTCACTAATCGTCAAAGAGCTTGGCTGGTCTCCTTGGTAACATGGAATGTGAAGTACCAGGTTGCTATGGCGGTTGTCACCCCTGATGATTGTAAACAAGAGGTTGAATGGGAATAGAGATTGGGGAGCCCTTTTGAGGGAAAAGGACTGAGGCCTTCAAGAGGTTTAGAGAGCCTCATACTGGAGATATTTTCATGTAGCGAGTGTGCTCACTGATGTCTTGTTATGACTAGTATTTTGAAATCTTTTTTTTTTTGTGTATACTCTTAAAATGAACATTGTCAGCAGCATTTTATTGAGAAATTAAATGCACTCACCGGGTGAAAATCTATTTTAATAAATTTTACTAATTGACTTTATAGATTATTCTATGCTATATGTTGTGTTAGTATTTTCTAAATGTTTAAATATCAAATATGACAGGCAGATTCAGGGACAGCATGTTTATAGTTCTGCTGAAGGGACCATAGAAACATGGTTTTGTTTATCACTGAAGGGGGGGTATCCCCATGGAGATGGCTTCCTTCCCTACTTACAAATAAAATGCTTATTCAAATCTATTATTAAAACAAAGCATGTTAGTACAGTTTTCAGTCCTACCAAAAATACATTAAATGATTAAGTTGATTTGGAAGTAAACAGCAGGTAAATTAGTACTGTCGGCCAACAAATCTTATTAGTGTGGTGCTTGGGGATATAGACTTAAACCCTGAAGGCTGCCATTAAAAGTCCCAGAAGGGTTCCTTGTATTACCTTTAAGATATTGCATTTCTTCACAAAAATATCCAGCTGTAGGATTACATTAATATGTAAATTTTGTAGATTAATTTTTTAAATAAAGTTAACTGTAAAGATTACAAGGATTTTGGGAGGTCTGCTGTGTTTGTGTTAACATTGCTGCTTTGTAGAAAATTGCTAATTTTGGATATGTATAGAGTGTGCAGATTTTTATTTTTATTTTTTTAATGACTGTAATTGATGTACGCATTTGTGTAACTCTCTGCCTCCTACCTGTGCAGCTGGAGCAGGCCCTGCGCTTGGAAACAGGCGAGAGGGAACACGATTCCCCAGACTCGCGCAGCCTGGCACAACACAATGTGGACCTGCGCAGGCGCCTCGATGAGGAGCAGGCAGCCTATAAGCGCAAGCTCACGGCCTACCAGGAGGGGCAGCAGAGGCAGGCCCAGCTCGTGCAGAAGCTGCAGGCCAAGGTAGGCCTGCTGTGTGGAGGCAGTCATGTTTGCAGCCCTGCTGCTGCATTTCCTCTGACTAATTTGTAGCCCACTTCGGTATTCAGTTGTATGCATACTGTCCACTTTTTATACATGTCTAATTAATAATTAGCATAAATGTATAGCATGAAGTACTGATATATCCACATTCCTCAGGTACTGTGACTCTTTCCCTGTATTTTTTTTTTCTCTCCCCTGCAGGTGTTACAGTACAAGAAACGGTGTGGAGAGTTGGAGCAAAGTGTGATGGAGAAGTCTGCTGAATTGGAGCAACACAGGCTCAGTGTGAGTACATTTCTCCAGCCAGTACTGCATGTCTCCAGATGTCATCTAGTGCCTGGCCCCATTAGCCAACTTGCAGCACGTTTACAGGTGCATCTTATGTAAATCAGTCAGAAGGAAGAGTCCTGATGGAGTGGTGTGACATAACTATTTGTACTTGTGTCACATTGGCATAACCAGTCTGGCATACTTTGCACCAAATTTGTTTGATGGCATGTTACCAAATGCTGTGCAACTTTTCCGGTGACACTTACTGTATTTCTCTTAATTAACACACCTGCTCTAATAGATGCACGTAATAGAGAAATACAAATAGAAATTGCAAGTAAATGAATTTAGAGACATCCACACAGTATATACATATATACTGTCATAAGGACTTTTGCAGTGGGTCACTTTGAATAAAGGAACGGTGCTTGTTTTTAGTCTGTGCTAGCCAAGATGGGTACTGGGGAATCCATGGTTGACAGGCAGGTCTTTATCCAGGGCAGTGGCTCCCGAAGAGAAGACGAGGAGCCCAGCAGTGATCTGGAGAATGCACTGATCCGACTGGAGGAGGAGCAGCAAAGGTGAGTGAATGTTATGTGCTGGCATTCGTAACCCTTGGGGAGAAAACTCATCTGCAGTGGAGAAGTAATAAGTCAGAGGTGAATGATGGTTTTGTGACATTTTATAGATCCATACCCCAACCAACTCTTGCTAATACAAAAGCATGGCCCTTCCTGGATATCATTTGCTATGAGAAAAAATATCCCGCTGGGCATAACGAGAATAGGATTTTTTTTAAGCGATAGGAGGGGAAAAAAATCTCATAACTCTGTGGTTACAGTGGGATTTTTTGATATATAACATATACTATCAATGGAGATGCCATTGTATTAAAACTATCCTCAAATGATTGATACATGGGCACAATGTTTTGGGAAACCACCAATTTCAAATAAATGAATCAACAAAACAAGTGAGGAACAACATTTACTTAAGTGAACTGTAACATTAACTTTAAAAGTTACTTCTTTGATACAAAAATGAATCTTTTTAAAATTCTTTCCAATGAGTGAATGCCTCATTAAATGGGAAACACTCAAAAGTGCCTACCTCCAGTGTGACCCTCATGACCATATCACAGTGCTCTGGGGACAGCCTGTTTCTAAGTTTGCTGACAGTGAGATCTTGAGCACTAAAAGTGCACTCACAATCACAAAAGGTTTAGCATAATGTGGGAATTACTAGTACTAGCAATGCCAAAGCAAAGAAAATAATTCCAACAAAACAATCTAGAAATAAAATGCAAGATGTAACTACCTAACTGACAGATACCCAGACAAACACTGCATCTAACTGTACTACCCAGACTGTGAAAAACAAAATATACAAAAGTGGCATTTGCTCTTAAATCTTGTGTGCTATACAAGTCACCAGCTACGTGTGGTGCCAGATGTGAAGGGCCTGCAAGTCTGTCCCTTTCCCAGTTCCCTGTTTAGTGAAGAGACTTACCAAATGCCACAAAGTTATAGCAAAACACACCATATCCCACAAGACAAACCAACACAAATACTCTAAATGCTCTAAACACACCAAAATACCAAAGGACAATGCACATTAAAGCAAAGAAAACAATACAACAACAGGGACATAAAAGTGAAGCTCATCAAATGGGTGGGCAGGTCTGTGTTGGAACAATGTGGGTTATCTGGTAAGTGAAGCAGACGCCTGATTCAAAGGATTTTCTCATTGCCTGCATAGGAGTAGCAGCCTGTCTGCAGTCAACGCAATGCTGAGAGAGCAGCTGGAGCAGGCAGGGCTGGCCAATCAGTCACTCAGTCAGGACATTCGCAGGCTCACTGCTGATTGGACCAAAGCCAGAGAAGAGCTAGAGCAAAGGGAAGCTGACTGGAGAAGAGAGGAGGAGGTGGGGCCAACAATAACATTTTGATATTTGTGTATTGTTGCATATTAACCCTTACATGGTTTATAATGACTAATGGTATAGTTTTGCTGGACACTCTTGTAGAAATGGCATTTCTTTCCTACAGGTATACAGACTAAAATTTCAGCAGAAAACACCATAGCACATTCCCAGGACGTTTAAAAAATTCTTTAATTATTTTTGAACATCTGTTGCTGCTAGTTCACTAGTTCACTAGTTTTTTTGTTCATGTCTCCTTCCCAGTCCTTCCACAGCTATTTCAACAGCGAGCACAGTCGACTGCTGGCTCTCTGGCGACAGGTGGTGGGATTCAGGAGACATGTATGCGAGCTCAAGAGTGCTACAGAGAGGTGAGTTGAGGGACCTGTAAGCCATAATGCTATGTCTAGCAGTGCTAGGATCAGAAACAACATCCAGATGAAGTTTCGCACACAACCTCTATCACTACCTCCAATATCACCACAGTCTTCAAGCCCCTTAACCTTAACTGCATCTCTATTTTACCCCCCCACATTTCCGACAACTCAGAGATCTATCAGAGATGCGCAATGAGCTGGCGCGGGTGTCCCACTCTGCACAGTCATCTTGTGTGTGTGTGGCTGCGAGCCTGCGCAGCCAGGAGGGGGATGTGACCCTGGCACTGGAACGGGAGTCTGCGCAACGTGCACAGCTGGAGTGGCAGCTGAGAGAACGTGTGGCAGAGATGATGACCCTGCAAACCAAATATGACGCAGAAAGAGTGGAGCTCAATGCCAGGTTGGAGAAAGGTTTCATTAATACTTTGAGAAGGGTTATTAATTAGTAAAATATATTTTTTGTATTGTATTGTTTTTATTGTGGCCTCCTACCGTGGTTATGTTGTCTTTCTGTCCCAGTATGCATGCCAGCAGTTGTTTCACCCTTTGTCCCTTTGTCCGCAGGCTCAAGGACTCTGTGCGTGAAGCCGAGAAGCTGAAGATGCAGGTGGAGGACCGGGAGCGAGCTGTTGCATCTCTGACTCAAAAGCTGCAGGTAGGAAGGCAGGGGAAGCAGATGTAATGAAGAATGCCATCCCTGTGCAGCTTGATGCATCTTCTAGCTATGAATAGCTTTGTCGCCCCCTGCAGGAACAGAGCAGCAATGAAGAGACCGAGCTCCAATCTTTGAGAGTTCACACAGAAACACTGCTGCAGACACTAAGGGAGGTTGCTCAGGTGATGATAACTTGCACAACCACCAAACTTCCTGGAGCTCCAGCAGCTTCTGCGGCTGTTTCCAGTTCTGTGAGATGATGTCTTATCAGTAGTACTGAAGGAACATGCGTTGTCTGAAGTTTACGTTTACTGATGCATATGTGGCCTGTTATGGACGGTTGAGTATGCATTTTGAAATTACAAATTTGTGGAGAGTAGTGAGTTCTGATGTGTATAATTAGCTGTGTGTTAGCTGTGGCATTTCATTTAATTTTGTGACGGTCCAATGTGTAATGTCCGCAGACACTGCTGTCTGATGGTGAGGCTGGGGTAGCAGGACCATCCCCTGACCTGGAGGGAGAACAGGAGGGTGTTGGGACATCCCTGATGCCCCTGCTCCGCTTCACCACACACCGGTCTTCCTCGCCACGCCGATCTCTTCCCCTTCCTCTTCCAGACTCCAGCCTCTCTACCCTGCGCTCCATGGTGAGCAGCAGGCAGATGCAGCTGCAGGTAGGGACATACCAGCAGGTTCATGCCCTCTCAGTAAAGACACATGCTTAAGTCACATACCCTGTACCATCACATGGCCTGCAATGGCAGTCTGGCCATATCTGATTGGCCCTCCTTCTTGACAGCTGCAGCATATGTGAGTTTGTGTTGTATTATATATGCATTAGCTAGTTTTACAACACAACTGATGTCACTTAGAGGGACAGAGTGTCTGTTCTGAGACCCACATGCACTATGACCTGCAGGCAGGACAGGTGAAAGGCTCTGCGTGCTCGTGCACACCGTGGTTTCAGCTGCTGTGTCATTAACAGGAGACACGCGGGCGTCTGTTGTCAGCGCAGTCCTCAGTGCAGCAGCTGCGTAAGCAGCTTGGGGATGCAGAGGCTGCGCGGCATGAAGCTGACCTACGCAGCCAAGAAATGCAGGGAGAGAGGGATGATGCTCGCAGAGAGAGGGATGCAGCGCTGAGGGAGAGGGACCGTCTGCGGCAGGACAGGGACACGGTGACCAGGTGAAGAGGACAGGCAACGCTGTCATATAGGTGTTGCCTAGAGACTGGCCTGCACATGGCAACACCAGCCTCCGTTATCTCCAGTCATTCCATTTGTTCATCCTTGTGTTCATTTATATGTTCCATCTACTTCTGTTTGTTTTCACAATTACTGCAGTGTTCTTTTCATGTTCTTTTTTTATTATTTAGTTATTTTATATATTCCTGTTGTTCTGTCCTCAGAATACAAATTTCTTTTGATGTTGCACTTAAAAGAGATGAGAGAGGCTTGACTGCTGTAGGGCTGAAAAAAGGTTAAGGACGCGGACTCGTAACCTGAAGGTTGCCGGTTCAAGTCCCAGGAGTTGCCCTGCTGTAGTGGCCTTATGTAAGGTATTTAACCTTGAAACATATCTGGTATGCAGTAAAATGCCCAGCTGAATACATGGGTAAAATTACAAGGTGCTTTGTATAAAAGTATCACCAAAGCAACCACATGTAAGCCTCTTTTCCGTGTGTGCCTTTACTTGTTTCTCTCCTGTCTTCTGTAATTTCATTACCCTTTCCTGCTACTGTGTGCCCTTGCAGTGAGAAGACTAGCTTGGAGAAGGCAGTGCAGGCGGCACAATCGCGGGTGCAGATGCTGCACCTGGACTGCGAGAAGCTGCAGCTGTCACTGACTACAGCACAGCGGGAAAGGGACCGTGAGACGGAGGAAAGAGCGGCCGCCCTGCAGGACAAGGAGAGGGCCCGGGCGGAGACCGAGAGAGTGTGAGTCTGGGAGGAGGAGTAGAGAATGCCAGGGGGGGCTGGACAATGTCTGGTAGGAGACAGGAGGCAATCCAGTGGATTTATAGGAAACTTGTAAAACATAACGTTCTAATGGCTCCGTCCATGTCTCTCTCTCTTTCTCGAACCCTCAGCCAAAGACAATGGGAACAGAGCGAGAGCCGTGCCTCAGCGCAGCGTAGCGAGCTGTCTGCTGTCAGAGAGAGTCTTCAGCAGGAGGCCGTAAAGAGGCAGGTATTGGAGGGAGAGAAGGAGCAGCTGGCTGAAGCCCTAGCTAAGGTAACACTCTTTTATTTAAGCATTTTCTTGTTTTCCCCTTTTATTTTTCTTAAATTTGTCAGGTTAGGTCTGTGACACACAATTCACACTGGTCTCACAATCAGTGGCTGTAATCTCAGTCTGTTATGCTAGCAGGCATTATTCCACCATGTTAAACTACCACCATGCTCCTCTGCTCTGCAAATCCAGGTGGAGTCCAGCAACGCAGAGCTCTCGCTGCTGGTCAACAAGCTGCGCTCTGAGGAGGCCTCACTGCGGGACTCGCTGGCCAAGATGGGGAGTCTGAATGAGGGCCTGGCCCAGGACAAGTCAGACCTCAACAGCATCATCATCCAGGTGAGAACTGCTTCCTGCTGTGCTTGTCAGTCAGGCTGCAGATTAAAAGCCCAGAAAGATCTGGTAGGACTTCCTGAAGAAGCTGCTTAACTTTGGCTCCTTCTTTAAACTTTTACATCACCAACTAGCTTAGAATGAATGAATACATGAATGATGTTCTAATGCTGAAGGAAATTATAAATGTTGCAATAGTTTAATCAGATGCCATACGGTAACAAACAGTGGACACAATACACACAAGGCAAAATAAGCACATCTGATGTGTAAAAGTATAGTTAAAGTTAGACAACTGTGAGCTAAAGTGGATATGGTGGTCAAGTTGATAAGTCTCAACTATTCTGATCAAGGACAGAGCACTGGTGGAGGCAGATCACCATTGGTAGTGTGAGTTCAGATATCAGAGGCTGCTAGGAAGAATGCAGCTGTGCTAGACAACTGCTTACCCAATCTCCATCTCAGCTGGAGGAGGAGAAAAGTCACCTGCTAGACCAGAAGCGGGAAGCGGAGCAGGAGAAGCTGACTATCCGTGACGAACTGGTGCGTGTAGAACAAGAGAGGCTGGAACTAGATGCTGCCCGCTTGGCCCTGCATCAATCACTGCAGGAGGCAGAGCTTGGGCGGGTGGCCCTGGAGGCAGAGATTCAGACACTAAAGGCTGACCGGACAAAGCTGCAGGACAAAATCACACAGGTACAGAACACGACATGCAGTAAGAAGATCATTGGGCAGCTGTGCAGAAACCAATCTTTCACTTGCAGCATTACAAGAGCATAACCAGCTTGATTTTCTGGTAGCTGTGTGCAGAAGTTAGCGCTCTTGGGGCTGAGCTGGGTGTGGCTCGTGGTGAGGGACAGCGACAGGGCGTGGCCCTGGAAGAGGCTGGGCGGAGCCGGGCGGAGCTGGCCCGGGAGAGGGCAGGACTGGTGGTACAGCTCACTGCCTCTGAGAGGGAGAACGCTGCACTCACAGAAGAGCTTGCTGCATTCAGGTGAGGGGGGGGGGGGCAGTGGTTGCACAAGGGCTGAGCATGTGAATGTGAATTTTGGTAGTGTAGGAGGGCCATAACTGCTATGAGACATTGACATGAAGTACAAGTAAAGACTCTGAAAGAGCTGAATTTTAAACAGTAAAACATATAACTGTGGACCTCCAAAGAGAATTTTGAAACCATTGTTGTAGCTGTGACAGTCTTCATCTTAATTGGGTTATTTAAAAGTCACAAACTTTATTATTATTATTTTTTTTTTAAGTCAGTGGCACACCTAAATTTCTGTACAATGTTCAGTTTGCTCTATATATGTATACTTTTTATCTGTGATTTTTTTCTTTTTTTCTTTAATGTATTCATACTCTGCTATATAGTCAAAACTATGGCACATATACTTTTTCCAATGTTGGGTATGCAGAAGCACCTCAATTGGACTAATAATGTACTTCATGATGTCACATGGTTTTACAGTTTCTCTGGATATTGGGTTCAGTGTCATACCAGTCCCTGATTTGGTGAATTATTGCTGTGCAAGTAAATGCAATCAGTGAAAGCTGATTCAGGCTCAGGAGGCAAGAAATATATGAACCCTGCTTAAAGTAATTAGAGGTGAGCTACAGAGCTGATGTGACATGCGGTGTGATGAGTTGCAGGTCAGAGAGGGAGGCCCTGGAGACCAGTCTGTTCGAGGTGCAGCAGAAGCTGGCTCAGCTGGAGTCGCGCAGGGAGCAGCTGGAATCTGAGAACCAGGCCCTCCGGCTAGGCAGGGAGACCGCTGGTGGTGAGCGACATCAGTGTGCATTCAGATTTGTGGCATTCAGAAAGAGTAAATGGAGGACAGGGTGGAAAGGGAAGTAGGGTTACAGCAGAGCAGTGGACAAAGAAGGGAAAGACGAGTTTCTGCTGTGTCTTCCTCTCTTAGCGGAGCTGAAGAGGTTGCGAGCGGACAGCGAGCTGGCCCTGGCGCAGAGCGAGAAAGAGCGGGAAAATCTGACACACACCCTCACATTGGCTCAGCAGGAGGCTCAACAGGCCCTGCGCAGTGCCCAGATTGACCACCAGGAGGAGGTAGAGAGGCTCACCTCAGAAAAGGTTTGTGGTCAGGTGGACACACACACACACACACACACACACATATTCACACACACACCCCTACCTAGACACTTAAGCAAGGTTCCCATTGTATGGTTTCAAGTTGTCTGGTAACTGGATATGTGCTATTCTCATTATATCAGCATTATTTTTATTTGCAAACTGAATGGGAAAATATGTAAACACCAAATAAAAACAAAGCTCTGAAAACAATTTTATGTCAGCATATGGGAAATGTCTGTTAGAGTACACAGAAATTGATGAAAGAACATCAATATTGGGTATAGGACAGTCTGTTGTTTAGCTGGGTTTATGCATTGCCCTTAAAGACACCTTCACTGAAATTTTCACACCACTTAACAAAATACATCAGCATGTCCTAGTATTCTGACGTTTTCCTTATTTCTGTCTGCAAAGAATATTTGCCTGTGTTTAAATATTTGCCGTTTCTGTTAGCTAAGTAAAGTCATCACTACTTTCACAGGCTGGGAAAAATGATTCCTCTGGGCTTTCTGAGACTACTGCTTATCTTGGTTGTTTTCCTCTTGTGATAGGTCTTTGAGTTAGAAGTGGCTAGAAGATTTGACTTCACACTATGTGATTCAGTTCAGGAAACTGACTTGAACTTAGATCACAAGTGTGTGCGTGCTTGCATGTGTATATTTGTGTGCATGTTCATTGGCGCATGTGCATGAGTGCGTGTGTGTGGTGTCATTTACTCTTATTGCTTTACACATCATATATTTGCACATGTATATTGACGGTCTTGGGTTGTTGTCCCACAGGAGGCGCTGAGGCGGAGCCTGGAGGCAGAACATGAGGAGTTGTGCCAGCGTCTGCAGCAGGAAATGGAGGAGGCACGGCTCAAGGCGGAGCGAGAGCGGGAGGATCTGCGCGGGGAGATCAGTGACCTGCAAGAGGACAGAGACCAAAGTCTGCTACAGGCCGAGAGTGACAAACAGCAGGTCAGCCAGGGCCAGAGCTGATGGCAAGCCTGCTAAGCGAGCAAGAACGGAACATTATAATGACAGTCCCGTGGGGGGGCGCGGCGCCCCCGGCCGGCCCGGGGCCGGGCGGGGGCGGGGGGGGGGGGGGGGGGGGGGGGGGGGGGGGGGGGGGGGGGGGGGGGGGGGGGGGGGGGGGGGGGG
>JABJVR010000103.1:6872641-6961881 GCA_025773905.1 Chitala chitala | reverse complement strand
GTGCAGGCTCTGCAAGGCTGAGTCAGCCGGTGGAGCGCAAGCACAAACCCTGCATACCATGGCTGGGGGGGGCAAAGACAAATGGCGAGATGGAGAAAAGGGGGAGAGCTGTGTGTTCACGAAAGAATACATACACTGTAAGCACACACAGTTTTACAATATATTTGTCTTTCCTCTGGTCTTCATTTTAATGTTTTTTAAACTTTCTATGATCTCCTACATACTTGTCGATCTCTCTAGCTCCAATTCCAAGATGTCAGTTTAATCATGAGGATGAATATAATGAAGATACATTCAACCTTGCAATTTGGGACTGCTGCTTTTAGAACAAGGGCTCTCTGCACGCTGAATCCTATAACCCATTTGGAAGGGGGGTGGTGCTGACACAATTCCTATTGTTTGGGCAGTTCTGTTTAAAAATTACTGTCCACCTTAATAAATAAATTAATAAATTACAAATGAACAATCAAAGAGTATTTATTTTGTTAGTAATTGCACACAGCAGACATACCTGCATAGTGAGCACATGTCCATGCATTACGTGCAATGCTGAAGCATGATGGGTAAATATCAGCTCATTTTTAACCATTAGCTGATGGCTGAATTTTGCTATGTTGACCAATACTAGTAGTTGGCCGATACAACTGGTGCATGTCTTATTTATGTGTGTGAGTGTTTTAACACATTGTATAATACGTGATACCATAAGCACTCTAGAGTTGGGAATACATAAAGGTACACATGGTTCAAATTTCACTTTCAATATAGTATTTCCTCAGTGTGCACCAAATATCATAATAACCACCTTAGGTTCGGTCTTAGAGAGATGGCTTTAGGAACTGGATAATAAAGGTTATGCTCAGGCTTTTGTTGGTGTTAATGCAGACACTAGGGTGTTTCAGTGTGTGCACTGTGCGTATACTACTTGTGTCCTGAAGTGTGTGTGCTTGTACATATATCCAAACATTCCTTATGTGCATCACAGTGGCTATCGGAAACCATATGTTTTCACTGCCCACATCTGGGAGCTATTACTCTCCCTACTCCCTACCCCCCCTCTCTCACACACTCACATACACACACACACACACACACACACACACACACACACACACACACACGAGCTCCCCTTTCTTTCCTCTAAATAACACTCACCCCTCCCCCATTGCCTGGGCATTTCAGAACAAAGTCGCCACTAAGAAGGAGACTACCCCCTTCCTCCCAAATGACTTTTCCATTTCTCACTTTTACAAGCATCGGTTCTTTTGTGTGCCATTTGTAGAGTGACACTGAACAGAACACTGCCTGATCTCATCAGATCCTTCCATCTCATTACTCTTTCCCTATGGTCCCTACGTGTCTCCTAGTTTGTTTGTGCTGGCTGCGCCCTCTCCATTGTATTGACATTGCCCCAAGTGATAACCCCACCTCCCAGAGAGCCCCACAGACCTCCCGTGCACTTTATTGGATTGTAAGCATACACTTGAAGTCATCCAGTGACCTCTCTAAAAGCTGTTTTCGAGAGACAGATTAATCAGAATGGAGCGCTCAAAATACCGTTGCAAATAAACTCGCTCATCTGCCCGAAAACATTTATCTGTCCATTGCTGTGTTAAGTGTCTTCTGAAGCGAAGTTTTCTTTCTCAGAAGAAAGTTGTCTTTTATTACAGAGATTCTTGAAAATCGCAAACCTAAGGTTAATTCGGGACTAAAATAAAAAGTGTCACACAATATGCATACCGCTGTGTATTAATAGTTTTTCGCAAATCTGCCATTATAAGAAGTATACATTTGCATTTTATTGCAGTAGCCTATACAAAATATTGACAACTCTGTCGATAGCACGCCCGGATTTTTATAATTTTTTGCCAGGATCCTGGGACTTGATTTGCATGTACTTACCTTTCTCTTCGTCGTTTCCCGACTCTGAGACCGTCTGAATCACCGACTGACCGATCGCCACACTGTAGCGCCCCACCTCCTATGCCCCAAATTTCCCCCACTACTCGCCGCACTCCAGCGTTTCCAAGCGCCGCCCCTCCTACACTCCCGTACAGCAATGCGAGTCAAACTCAGGGAACACCTAATGGCAGTAATGACATTAATAGGTAAACCACTGGTTTCCTCAACAAATCGTTTAGATAAACAGTTACGACAGGGCCAACAAATTAAGTTCTCATACAGATGAATTTGTAAAAGAAAATAAATTAAAACCTATACTTAAAACATTAAGACATTAATTCGCTGCCACATATATGTATGCAAGACCTCTAGACTCAAAGTTGTTTCTATTTATACAAAGTGTGACATACTTGTATTAAAAATTAATTTTCGTTTATAAACTTTAGTTTTGCGGAATGGCATAAAACAATAACATTAGTGTTTAAGAAAACTTAAACACACAATGGCTAAAACAATTTCTATTACATATGCCTGTAGAAAATATTTCATACATTTTGAAATGCAAACTAAACAAATCTGACAATATCTATGGACGATTTATAGACTATGTAAAAAAGGTAAAATGTTTAGGGGGAGAGTGGGATAAGACGAGCCTTTTTACTTATCTTTTGGAAAAGAAAAAAATGAGACAGAAGTAGAACTAATTAATTTATTTCAGGATGTCTCCTAATAAATGAACTTCTAAGAATGCATCTATGACAAAGCAGCCTGAAAATATGATGTCTGGAAAAAAAAAGTATTTCCTACGGCTCAACTTGCACCAGGTTAGGGGTTAAGTTTATCCAAGTCAGTGGGTATGTTGGGACATCTTACTTTTAGGTTTAAAACTGGGCATACATTTATTTACAAACAGTTTTGCAGTTTATAACTTGTCAAAACAAACCAACAGTTCGAATTTCAAGACCACTGAACAATCAAAAATGACTATGCAATATTCCATTCCTCAAGGTTGCACGTAAATATGAATTGTTGCTCCTTCCTTGGAGTTCCTTCAGCCTTTTGAGGTTGAAGTAGCTTCTTCAGCATGTCACTCAATGGGAAAGACGTCTCATCATTTTCCGTGAATGCAAAGGTGGGCTTCACTGCCATTAAACCCCTGGATTCTTCAGAGAAATCGTGCACTCACTGTGTTGCCCTCAAGGCTTTCAAGCAATCCAATGTAGTGGCAGTTCCTGCATTTGGAGGCAAAGTTTACTATAACAAAGTCACCGACTTACAGATCTGACATGTCTGGTTCACTTCTCTCATCATTAGAGCTCTCGTCGTCAGGTGGGATGGGAACACCACTCTCCTCTAAGCTACCGTACATTGCGATTTTGTTATTGCTTTCTTTCCTTTTCAGCTTTCTGTGTTTTTTCCCCCCTTCTGCTTTGTTTTCCTTTCCACTGGTTCAATTTAACCCCACAGCCTTTGGCTCACTTTCTGCCATAGCCACCATTTTGGAAAAAAAGACCTATCATGAATTCCGGATAATCTTTAGCTAAGTGGTTCACATGATTTTATACATTAGCACATCACCAACATGTATAATACATATTTTTATACCTGGATAAATTTGTTTTGCCATAATACCTGTTATACCTTACATGCTGAAAATTTACTTTGACAAGAAAACAACTGTTTTTGTGTAAAAAACGAATACCATTTCTCCCATGTGCATCTCTCCATAACAGTGAGATAGTGGTCACATGACAAAACACGTGCACGGTTGTCTAGGTACAGGGGTTTGGTCAACTTACTCACTAGCTCATCTTACCCCACTCTCATATATTATATTTGGTGTTTTTTGTTTTGTCTGTGTCATTTGTTTTGATTTCTAAATGTTTACAGGATTCCAGATTGGCGCAGTTAATTGAGAATTTACAATCTGTAATAATTGGTATTCTGCAGGTGTGTTATTTCCGTTCATTTAAAAATCAATAAAAATATTGTTAAAGAAATGATAATTTATTGTACAATTGACTAGACATAACAGTGGTTAGTACATATTGACATAAAATGTTTAAATGTAATGCAGTATTATTTCACATCCTTATAGGTCAATTTTACATGAAGCATTGCAGTTTTGATGGTCAACACACATGCATTTAGTTATTGCATATAGATGTAAAAATTAAAATAAAGTAACATGATTTGTCCATTATAATTATAATGATTATTATTTAACGTACCTTTTTAAATAGCTTTTACTGGTATTCAAATAAAATAAAAAATCAGGCTTGTCATTGTGTGGGGCCTGGCAATTTAACCCCGTTGGGGTGAAAATTGTCAGTAAACTGATTGCCTGGAACTTCTTGCTCGAATTGAATTTGAAAGGGGGAGAAGCAGGTGAAAACTGGGGTATGAGGACTCTCTGGTGAAGTGTCAAGTTGACCTTAGATGTCTTCTGTCGTACAAGTCCTTAATTTGTGGCAGGCCAGTGGCAGTGATTCATTCTACTGTTTTCATTGCCTGTTGCAGAGCTTTGCAGTCAGACACAATGGAGAGTTGCCATACCAGACATACCAAAGTGTAATCCAGCTGGTCAGTATGCTCTTCAGAACAGACCTGCAGAAACTGTTGAGTAACTTTTCAGTACAGTAGTTTCCTTTAAGCCTATCCTGTTCCCTTCTCAATATGAAGTTCAGATAGCCCAATAGAGTCTCTATCATGATGAGCGTAGGAGTACAGAATAGGCACTGGGACACCGTGAGACGTCTCGCACGATGAGTGTGGGAGTACAGAATAGGCACTGGGACACCGTGAGACGTCTCGCATGATGAGTGTGGGAGTACAGAATAGGCACTGGGACACCGTGAGACGTTTCGCATGATGAGTGTGGGAGTACAGAATAGGCACTGGGACACTGAGACGTCTCTCTCATGGTGAACGTGGGAGTACAGAATAGGCACTGGGACACTGAGACGTCTCTCTCATGGTGAACGTGGGAGTATGGAGTAAACACTGGGATTACTGTGAGACGTCTCTCTCATGGTGAGCGTAGGAGCACGGAGTAGACACTGGGACACTGTAAGATGTCTTTCTCGATTTATTGGATAAGTTTCAGCGTGGCTTCCGACAAGTACACAGTACTGAAACAGCGCTTACTATAGTTGCGGCAAACATGACAGCTCTCATTCTGTTAATCTCAGTGCTGCTTTTGATACTGTTGATAATTTTATGTTGGCAAACCATCTTCAAAGTGTCGTGGGCCTTAGCAGAACAGTTCTTTGGTGGTTAACTTCTTATCTCGCAAACTGTTCAAACCGTTATGTTCAAATGTCAAACAACAGCACACCCTCATCTATGTCATCACTTAGATATGGAGTACCCCAGGAATCTGTGCTAGGCCCAGTACTCTCTCCCTTTACATGTTACCTCTAGGCAATATAATACGTAAGTATAATATAAACTATCATACCTACATTGATGATACTCAGGTTTAACCGCAAGGTATAACTAACGATAATGCATAAGCTAACACCTTATTTAAATGTCTCAAAGACATCGAAAGATGAATGGGTATAAAATACTCATCACTAAACACAGATAAAACTGAAGTCTTGTTGCTTAGGGGTAATGATCCTGCTAGGAGTTTTTTTCAGTTCATCCCTCAGTGCTTCCAATCTGTTTTTTTCCATTAGCAACTCAGCATGTACTTAAGGTGTCATTTTAGACTCAAACCTCTCCTTTGATTCTCATGTCAATGCAGTTTCACAGGTGTGCTTTCTGCAACTGAAAAACATGTGCACCTAAATTTAGAAAATATGCAGATCCAAGCCCTCAAGGCATCTCAACACATGAATGATCTGTATGTGACAAAAATAACAAAACTACTCCATAAGCACAGCTCAGCTTGAATGTCACAGAACATGCTGTTTGCACATCACAACAGCAATTGCGCCAAGAAAGCCAGTCATCTCAGTGACCATTTGGGAGCATGGTATACCAAAAAACATCCATCTTTTCAATATCAAAACTTGCACATTTTTGTCAAACACTTCTGTTTTATAGATGGTATACAGCAACACTTAGTCTGCGTTTTGCTTTATACAACACATTAGCCTAACAACTTTTGGATCAGGCTTATGTATATAAAAACTTCATTTTTCAGATTTGTGTTTTTTTACTACATTAATTTTGCAGAGTACATTAAATATTCATGCTTACTTTAGCATTTACATGTACTTAAGAGTATGTACACTGTCAGAAGCATACACAGGATTAAGCACTGCAACTACAAACAGGAAACTAATATCAAAATTCATTAAATTATTCAAAACTGTGAATAAATTAAGAAAAAAAAAAAAAAACCATGTAGCGAGCAAAAAAATACCAGTCTTAAACCTTCACAAGTAAGGTATGATTCTCAATAAAAATTTGTTCTTTTTATTGTATTGATGCCTGAATAGATTGAAAATGGATTGCTTGACATGGCTGTTTACTGGTCATGAACTTCAGAAGCAGGATGATACCATGGGAGCACACCTGTGTAATTACAGCAAGCACTGACTAACACTCAGCTCTCTTGTACATGGACGGCATATTTTCCCAGAAACCCTGACAGGTCATTTACTGGAGCGTGTATAAAAGTGATTGCAAGTAAAATCTCAGATGACCGTGCATAATTACATATGCAATTTTACACATTTATTCTCCTAGGGCAGCAAATCTTGTCACAATCGTTCATGTTGTTGCTCTTCTCTCCTTGTAAGTGGCCATCATCTTCTTAATCTCTGCTATGGCCTTGCCTGGGTTCAAGCCCTGACCAATGGTAAAGGAAAAGGAAGCAGGAAAACCATCACAAGGAAGCACAGACCATTCAAGTTCCACATGCTTCTGATTAGAAGAAAAACATCACTAAAAGCCAACACGATGCAGAACAGTCAAAAGTGTGGCAAATGACCACATTACTATGATACAACAGCCAAAAGCATTTAGCTAGCGGTGTCTGCACTGTGCTCACTGTACCTTGGGGCATGCCCTGGTACAGTTCATAATAGTGTGGCACCGGTACAATGAAAACGGATCCTGTAACTTGGAAAGACGCTCTTCTGTGAAGTCATCGCGTGAGTCAATCATCCACCGGTAAGCCTGGGATGGAGTAAAATGGCAGGCAGTCACGCACCAAAAAGATGGCTTCGCTCAAGATGCTTGTTCGCTCTCACTCGAACCCACCTGCATGAGGACGGCAGGCCCTAGATACTTGTCTCCATTCCACCAGTAACTGGGGCAGCTGGTGCTGCAGCAAGCACAGAGGATGCACTCATACAGACCATCCTGCAAGACAGAGGAGGAAAGAACAGGGCTTCAGGCTCACCGCACAGATGCGGTGACAAAAGGAGATGCGGCCCGCTGGATTAACAAAGTCAATGTGTTTGTGAATGTCAAAATAAATACAGAGCTAGCAAAAAAAAAAGCAATGTGTTAAAATGCAATAAACATATAGAATAGCAGCAGATGTGCTGTGGCTTGAACAAGTCATTCAGGTTTAGCTGCAGATCAAGAAAAATCACACAAAGACGCTGCAAGTGCTATGATGCCACTGCCAGCTCTCAGATGCTTACATTTGCTGTGGAACCAAGAAAACACAGGCACACACACACTAATGCACTGAAGTGTACATCTCAGCATTATGTTTTACAGCAGTTCGAAGAGGACACTCTTAACCTGCGTGGTTATTTTATTGAAGGGCTGTGATGCGACTGGGTCACGTACCAGCTTTTGCCGGTCCTCCACTGTCTGCAGGTACTGCTCTTTGCCCTGCTTAGACTCATCCTTCTTCTTCAGATAGGGCTCGATGGACTTGTACTGGGCATAAAAGTTACTCATATCCTAGAACACAAAGACCTCACACTTACAGCACAGAAGAGCAAGCGCTATGGCAGGATCCGTGGACACACGAGGTTCAAAACTTAGTCTTCCACCATAGTTCATAGTAACAGATAAAGGTTACAAGCCCATGACAGTTTGGTCCATAACTGCCATTAATGCAGATCTAGGAGACAAGACACTCACTGGCACCAGGTCCTTAACGACATACATGTGTGGCAGGGGGTAGATCTTGGAGACCTTGCTAGTGTTGGTGTCAATCTTGTTCAGGCAAGCCAGTGTGTTTCCACCATTAATGTTCATAGCACATGAGCCACAGATACCTGAAAGGCAAGCATGTGCAGGGAAGCTCTGAGCATGACTTCATCACATGACACACAGCTGTCAGCCGCTGCAACACCACACTCATTCTCAGGTGGTTACTTTTCCTTATGACCATTGACATGGATATGTGGCTCTGTTAGCAACATGTTGCAAGACAGCCTAACAAACCCCACCCCTAACAAGCATTTCCCCTCCGCCCGGTCGTGAGCCCTTCTTTACCCTCCCTGCAGGAGCGTCGAAAAGTGAGCGTGGGGTCCATCTCATTCTTGATTTTGATCAGGGCATCTAGCACCATGGGGCCACATCTAATGGGAAGAGTTTAGTAAATCTAAACATCAGACTCATCTTAAGAACAAATCATACTAAGCAAAAATGGTCCTGTCTGTTCACAAAAAAGTGGGTAGGGCAAAGAGGGAGGATGTTTGCAGCCATACAACTTAACAGCTGAAATACAACCACAAATTAAGCCAGGAAGATGAAACAGACCAGACAGAAGGCAGGCGAAGACCAGACGAAGCAGACCAGACAGGTTATCACTGTAAAATACCAGACTGTAAACTGAGGAACATTACACTGCCATCTACACCAAAGCTGTGCATAACTGGCCTAAATATTTTGCAGTAAACCATTTATATTATTTTTAAGCATGACTATGTTAGCAAGTGAACAGCATTGTTTCTCAAAAATGTTGGTAGCACCATAACAGTGACTTCCATGGACTTTAATGCATTTTATCGTGGCAGGACTATCCATCTGATCTTAAACCCACAAGCAAGAAAATAGCAATGCCTCTCTGCAAACGTGCCACAATGTGTCTGTGACACTGACTCCACTGACTTCAGCAGCCCTGCCTCCACTCACGTGTTGAGGTCGACTTCAAACGTTTGCATGCGAGGCTTATCTCCAGGGGTGTCAGGGTCCCAGCGATATACCTGGAACTTCTTTATCCGAGGCTGTGCTGCAGGGGCAGCTGCTGTCTGAGCGCAGCGCACTGCCTAAAAACAAGAGGATTGGAAAGAAGAGCTTGTACTCAGTGCAAGAGGAGGAGGAATGGTACAGTTTGCAATTTACAATCAGCCTAGTCAAAATTAAGGCAGAGTACAGACAAATGATATAATTAAAGGTTATGTTATTAGGCCCTATTAGGCCATTTTGCATTATACATAGCTTATATGCACCTGTAGGTTCATATTGTATATACTGTACACAATACCCTACCTGTTTTTTGGTTGTCATCAACACATCTGTAATGTCATATGCAATTAATTCATTCTTTGTCATATCACATTGTTAGTATTTTACCTCATCTCATTCCTTACATTTTTTTCCTTAAGTAATATTTACACAGGTAAAATTATCTTTTTGTTATGCTACTCTTTGTGCCTTGAATTGCCCCTAGGGAACAAATAAAGTTTTTTTTATTTATTTATTGAATTGGTTTGAAGCTAGCCTTGACATCTGTGTGTGTGGAATGTTTGTTCTCCAAATAATTTTGAAGATTTCATCTCAAACTCCAAAAACATTCAGTAATTCAGTTTAACTGGGAAACCTGAAACAAGGTGTGTGTGTGTGTGTGTGTGTAAACTTAGATGTACTGCCCTGGCAACTAGGATTCATCCTATAGTTCTCCAATAGCCCAGTGTGTGTGACCCTCAATTAATAAACGGAAAACGACATATACTGTGATTATGTGAATTGACGCCTAAGAAATCACATGCATTATTTTACTTTTAAGGGCATACGACAAGCGCGACCTTAATTAAAAGTCTAAATCATTTTCCGTTTAAATGTGTTCTTAAACACAAAAAGCTGTCAAAATACACCTTCTTCAAATCTTGTAATTTATAACTTAAACGACAGCAGTGTACAATACAAAACCGAAACTTTTAAAAATCCGTCTCAATAAGTCGGCAGCATTAGCTCCCCCGTGTGGTTCCGAAGTGGTGCTACATAAAGGTTACGTCAGCGACCGTGACTCCTGTTACTCAACAATGAATATACACGGTACTAAACACCGAAGGGCGCTGATAAAGGTAAAGGGGCAGCTTTCCTTTAGTCACACGTTACAAAACCTTGCTTCCTCCTTTACCAAACGAGCTATTAGAGGCCTTTGGAAATGCAATAGGTAATATTGGACACCTTTTTCTAAACTGAAATAAAATCACTCGTGTGCTTGTCAAAAAGTATATACTAGTAACCAATTCGGAAACATTAAATTCAACATTCCGTGTCAGAAATAAATGCGAGCTAACGAGCTCAGTGAAGACGTATGCGTCTATAAACCATTTCATAAACTTACAGTAAAAGACGGAATTAAAACGCGGACCGTGATTAGGTCAGCGCAGAATGATACAAGCTTCCCCCTCAACAGTTAGCAAAAAGGTAATTCCATTTCCTTTTAGACATATAGACCGTCTTACACATCAGCTACTAGCCACGTCCTCTTTCCATGTTATCACCCAAACCCTAAACACCCAACAGCTACTTACCGCCATTCCAAGTGGTGAACGAATTACTGGAGTCCTGCATCTGCTCAAGGAGAAACAAACGAGCGCCATGTTGACCGGGCCGTCCTATTCCTACTATCGTATTCGCAGTTTGCGTCGCTCCGCAACGCACGTATGTGCGTCATTTCTGTGCGCCACCTTGACTTTTTGTGGCATGATGCTTCTATCCTATATTCTGCAAGTTGGCAGGTAGAGGTCAATTTAACGTACGACGGAAACAAAAAACATTGTAATACTAACTGAAAGAAAAGATGGTGTTTCTAACGCTGCCGTGTTGGATTCGCAACCGTGGTCCAGATCGCTGGTGGAAAGTGCAGGAATTGCTGAAGCATGCACGGGTTTGTTTCATTACATTAAGTTTCACTATTCGCTAACAGTTACATTATTGTTCCAGTTGGTTAAAAATGTGTTTGTTTGTGTATAAGCCTAAATTAGACTGATTAGCTATACTGTTGCCAGAGACTTTTCCTTAGTGCATTTTTTTTATCCCAAAGGGTCGATTGTGTAATTTTTTCTTGTTTTTAATATCAGTGTTCATTCGTTTTTTTTTGGACGTCTCACATTTTCGTAGCACTTTCGGGGAAGGAAGAACCGATGTTACAGCCTGGCTGTCAGGGCCGTGCGAAGAGCGTTTGTCTATGCGACTAAAGGCAGAGTGAGAAAACAGCGTATAATGAGAAAGGTAAGATTGTTTTCGGCTCTGTAACGACAGTGACACACAGCATTAGATGAAGCTAGGATGTACAATAGTGATACCCAATACAGTGCTGCGGATAAAGTTGTAGACTCCATTTTCTGCGGTGATGTTAGATATTGCAGTAAGAGAGGTTGTAATTGTGTCTTTTCCAGTTGTGGATCTCCCGCATTGCAGCTGGTACTCGGGAACATGGGATGAAATATCCAGGTTTAATTTGCAATTTGGTGAAGGTTAGTACACTCTGGATTTTCCCCCACAGTTCAAAAGGTCAGGCAAACTGGACATTTCAAATTGAGCTTGGTGGGTGTGTGTGTGTGTGTGTGTGTGTGTGTGTGTGTGTGTGTATATATATATATATATATAGCTAAATTAGTCTGACTAGCTATACTGTTGCCAGAGAGTTCTCCTTAGTGCATTTTTTTTTTTGTCCTAAGTGGTCGTCGATTATATCATTTCAGTTTTACTTGTTTGAATATCGATGTTCATTAATTTCCTTCTGCATCCCACATTTTTGTAGCACTTTCGTGTTTATGAGGATATTTCATAATTACTATGCTTTCCTCTATGGCTCTGAGTTTTAACGTTTCAGCAACATGTCAGTAGCTTAACTGATAAAATGTTGACTTAATTGACTAGTTCAATGAATGCTTGTAGTATATGTAACTTCAAGATAAGCCACTATCATGATCTGTTGTTCACAGTGAAGTTTCTGCTTTGTGAGAGATGCTGGGTGTTGTGTGTTTCCAGAAGCAAGGTGTGTGTAACTGTCTCCTGTTTTCTGTGTCCACAGGCCAATGTCCAGCTGAATCGGCGAGTTCTGTCTGACCTGGCCATAACGGAGCCACGCTCATTTCAGTCTCTTGTTGCTCTGGCCAAGGCACGGAAGGAGGAGGGCCTGCGGGCTGCGCTCGGTGACGGCAAAGAGCCACCTGGTGTTTTTTCCCGCATTGTCCAGTCACACTGACTGATATGCAGTGGGCTTGCCACCCTTCGTTGGCTGGTCTCTGTAACATCTTGCCTTACTCACAGTCATTCTGAGTTCCTCTTTGACAGCCTGCTCCGAGCAGGGAAGCAAAGCTACAGTGATTCTTGTTTATATTGAAATTAAAGCACAGGAATTTTTCTTGTCACAATTGGATCTTTCTATATCACTTGTATCCCACTGAACATAAAAGAATTCATGGCAGTATTTGGGAAGAATAGGAGCTTCAGATGATGCGGGTTGTCGTAACTGTATATTTGTCAGAATGACATGTACTTAATGTAAATACAAATTTCAATTTGTTTTTTCAATTGTGATATAGTGCATTTCATAAATTGTCTCAAAGACCTTTACAGAAGAAAAGTACAGATTATACAGAATTAACAAAAGGTAAGTGATTGAGGTTAAAGATAAAGACAGACAACAATGGAAGAGAGGTACCAAAAACCACAGTGTGGAGAAAAAAACCTCTGGGGGCCCAAGGCTGACTGGTTGCCCAGCCCCTCTTTGTTATGCTAACATTACAGAATAATCTGTTTGCTTTCTAGATATTAATAAAGTGGTATTTGTCTTTTGAAATGTAATGTCTAATTTTCAGTGTGTTGACTTGTGTGGTGATAAAATGTTTCCATGTAACAGTGACGTTGCATGTAAATATTTTGAATAATGAAACCTCAGACTGATCAGTTGCCCCAAAGTGTTTTTGCACGTAAAGTCCCATAACCAGTTTGTGGTCAGTCTGGGTGCAGTATTCAGTCTGTCATACCTTATTGATTTACACATTTGTATATCAGCAAATAGATTCAAAAGATTTGTCATATACAAGTTAATACAAACTTGCTCAACTGTACAGTAACAATTGAAAACGTAATAAATACATATGCACAATGGACACTACAGTACAGGTAGGTGATAAGAAAGACAACATTCATGGTGTAGTATGGCTGTACATCTAGTTTTATGTTGGACAGTCAAGTTCTTTAGGTCCCTGTCACATCCATGCAATGTCTAAAGGTGTCCAGTTTGTCTGGCACTTAACTATTATATGATGTATTTCATAGGTTTAACTCGTTATAATTAAATGGCTGACAGAAGAGGGACTAATAGAAAGACTTTTAAGTGCTTCTGACTCAAATGTCACCAGATTGTACAAGTTCAGTAGCATTTGAATCGGAAAGACGTAAAACTACATTTGAAAGAAGACTGAAGGAAAAACAGTCAGCAAATGCTCAGCATTTGTGGGAACTTCTTCAAGACTGCTGGAAATGCATCCCAGGTGAATATTTAATGGAGTTTGCTCAGAGAATGCAGTGGGCCTATTTTAGTTACCTGAGGACGGTTAATGTGTTTCAGGGGCCAATTACATTATTCATTATTTTTTAAATATTAAGCCAATTTACTTGTATTGTGTTACTAAATAGTTTTAATATCTTCACTGTTGCTCTAAAATTTTGAAAATAAAGTCTTTGACAAAACATATCAAAACTACTGAATGTTAATGTATATTACATGGTGGCTTTTTGAAGTGATAGGAGTGGCAACCTAACAGTATGAGCAATCAGTGGTGTAATGTAATGAAGTATCTATACTTCAGTTTTTAAACTTCTGTCGACTTTTATGCCACTACTTTTCTTAAATAAAATGCATAGTTTTACCACTTGGCATTTTCATTACTTTCTACAAAATAAAAAAAAAAACTTTGGGAGCATGTTTTTTTATTTTCAGTCTGCGAGTTAATCGTAACAAGCTTGGGCAGGTCAAAACAGCAGCAGAATCCTCCTCTAGCAGCAGTGATGCTGCCCCAACACTTGCGTCGTCTGCTGGCAGCAGCTCCTGCTTTAAATAGTTTATTAAAGGCCCCAGTTTTTACAGTGCTGTGAAGACCAACTACAACTTTTTTGTATTAATTTTTGTTGATGCAATAATTCATAATTTGGCAAAGAAGGCATTATAAAATAAAAAATTGGAATTCTTCAAATTTTAATTCCACATTAATGAGACACTTCTACTTTTTTGCTTTCAATACGTATGTACATTTATTCAGAAACTACTTTTGATACTTAAGTATAGTTAATAGATACTTTCATACTTTCACTTATCTAATATTACAGTGGGTGACGCTGACTTCTGCTTAAGTAATTTTTAATTTAAATATCTGAACTTTTACTTAAATGTGGTTTTCAGGTACGTAAGGAGTCGTGAGTAGGATGGTTTCGTTCCCGAAGTATGGCTCAGTTTCTGTTGGTCATAGGTAGAGATACATGTACCTCCGACCTATGGAGGGTAGCTCTGTCACAGTACGTGACTTTATTTGCCGAACTCAACAATCCTCTATAAAGCCATCCTGCTGCACCATGTTCATTATTGTTATAAACAACATATTGGCTTGAAAAATGCCCAAGATTAAAATAAAGTGCCATAGCAAACGCAGACTGCGTTAGTACATATTATCAATTCATGCATACCCACCTTATGTAATGTGATGAAACTTACATTTTTTTTCTATTCAACTTCTATTTTCAACTTTCATACCCCTCGGCGGCCACCGTTGCTCATGAGAAGGTGTGGCTACAATTGTGACCTTTTCAGAGAGTAGCCAATAAAAGAGTTCAGAATGCATTGCTAACCAATCAATTTATAGAATCATCTCGGGTTATGCGGCGGTGTGATGAGTTTGCGCAAACGTGGAGCGTGACAAGAGCGTGGTTTGCAGCGGTGTGGTAGTGATTCCTAGTACTGATAGACTGGGTCTGAGAAGCGGACGCTGTATTTGAGCCAATTCAACGTTTTTCTATTTACCACAATATGTCCTGGCTCTTCGGTTTGAACAAGGGGCAGTCCGGTGCTCCCCCAGATATCCCTATACCACCACCACCTCCTCCGCCGGGTGGTGGTTCTGGTGGAAGTAGCGGTGATAAACCCAAGGACAAATGGAGTAATTTTGACCCAACCGGATTGGAGCGAGCGGCCCAGGCAGCTAAGGAACTCGATAAATCTCGTATGTTTTTGCTTTAGAATAATATGTGATTTTTACATTTGGTAGTCATGATGATGATGAAGTCTGATGTGTTAGTGTAGTGGTATTCTAAATTGAAGCATTGTTAACAATGCGTAATAAAATGAAATGGTTATTTCAGTAATCTGTACTAGAATGTAGAAATGACTGGTGCTGACATGACTGAACAAGTGGATAATTATGGAGAGTACTCGTCCTGCCCTGTTATTAGCACCACATATGCAATACTGTGAATGGTATTCTAGACAACTTAAGATCACATCGGATAGCGAAGCATGTAGCCTCAATGTTAATGGAGTTAATTGTCGCACAACCAAGGTTAAAGGTTCGAAGGTCATCGGCCGTCTAGACAGCGGTTTTTTAAGAGTAAAATAACTAAACTCGGTTATATTGATATTTAGGATTTAAGTTTCAATATTTAGTTGTGTAAGAAAGCACTTTTATGGACTACTGTGTTGTCTAAAATGTAAATACTGAAAAAGATTTTAGGATAAATCTAAACCTGTCGTCTGTATGTATGTTGAAAATTATTAAAATCTAAAATGATTAAGACTAGTTCACATCGGGGTATAAACACGTCAAGTGCACAGCATGAAAAGAAAATTTTAATTTGTCAGTTACATTTATAGTGATTTAAAATGCATATATGGTTTTAAGAATGAACATATGTTTGTAAAGTCTGCTGTATGGTTTGCATGTCTCAAGTTTATTGAGCTCTCCAGTCCTTGTTGGTTCCCTGTTTAGGCCATGCGAAGGATGCACTGGAGTTGGCACGCATGCAAGAACACACCTTGCAGATGGAACATCAGACCAAGATAAAGGTGGGACATGTGCATTCCATCTCCATGGCAACCATAGGCCACTTGCTGGTCCTCTTGTGAACTGTTCTAAGCCTTTGTGTTGACTGCTATTGTTAGGGTGTACTGGGAACATCTGTGTACTGTGTGCTTCCTTATATGTTCCTTTACCTTGTTCTGGCAGGAGTACGAAGCGGCAGTGGAGCAGCTGAAGGGAGATCAGGTGCGTGTCCAGGCGGAGGAGAGGAGGAAAACACTGGCAGAGGAGACCAGACAGCACCAAGCGGTAAGGGGAGGGGCAGGAGAGAGCTGTGGGAGAGAATAAAGACTCCTCGGGGTTGAGTTCATTTGCTTCTTCTCTGCACAGAGGGCTCAATACCAGGATAAGCTGGCCAGGCAGAGGTATGAGGACCAGTTGAGGCAGCAGGTGAGATCAGCTGTTTTAGCTGTTGTCTTATTGGCTGTTCTGTACTCTTGTCTATGCTTGGTTTGTTTTTTGTATATGATGTGTAACCATGCTTCTGTTTTCCACAGCAAGCTTTGAACGAGGAGAATCTGCGTAAGCAGGAGGAGTCAGTCCAGAAGCAGGAAGCCATGAGGAAAGGTGCTTCACTTGCAGCCTTTGGCCTGCCCTTTAGGCCTATGGAGGAGCTTGTAGTTCTCTAGTGTTTGTGAGGCCTCTAACTGTCATAACCAACAGCCACCATCGAGCATGAGATGGAGTTGCGGCACAAAAACGAGATGTTGCGTGTGGAGGCGGAGGCCAGGGCACGCGGACGCGTGGAGCGCGAGAATGCTGACATCATCCGTGAGCAGATCCGCTTGAAGGCCGCTGAGCACCGTCAGACAGTGTTGGAGACTATAAGGTGAGATGAGGACAGGTGTATTTCCTTTGTACTTTGGAACCTGATTGGTTCAGATTGTGTTTTTTAAGTGAATGGGGTACATGACTGCAGTGTAAGCCTATGAGCATGTGTTTGTTTTTATCAGAACGGCAGGTGCGGTGTTTGGAGAGGGATTCCGAGCCTTCATCTCAGACTGGGACAAGGTCACAACCACTGTGAGTTGGTTCAAATTAGGTGTGGTTTGCAGTTGTCACCTGTTCCGTAAATGTGTGAGCACTCATCCTAATGTTTCCCTCTGTAGGTGGCTGGGCTCACCCTGTTGGCTGTGGGCGTGTACTCAGCCCGCAATGCCACAGGTGTGGCAGGGCGCTACATAGAGGCTCGCCTGGGCAAACCCTCGCTGGTCCGGGAGACATCCAGGTTCACTGTTGCGGAGGCTGTACGACACCCCATCAAGGTGCACATGTTTTTCAAGGCATTCTGTATTCACACTGTTTTCCCTTAGGTGTGTCTCTTTAAAGAGCCTCTTGTGAGTACAGAGAAAAGTGCAGCATTGTAGGAGGCTTTGTGTCTGTTTCATTGTCATCACAGGGTTATGACTGGCATAGTGTTTCAGATAAGTGTAGTTCCAGGATAGGGCAACCCTTTGCATGTAATGTGGTAGGAGGGGACTTTGGTGGGAGGAGAGGAAGCTGTAGAGCATAATCACAGGTTGGTGTACAGCTTTCTGGCAGACAGTGTGGTGTCTGCACTGCCCACTGCGTTAAACATTTTAACTCGTTCCTTGCTTTCAGATGGCTAAACGTCTGACCAGCAAGCCTCAGGATGCCCTGGAGGGAGTTGTGCTCAGTGTGAGTGGTGACTATAGCCCACACCCCCAATCTCTTCAGATGTGCTCTCTGATTGGTTGTGGACAGAGCTTATTTGTGTAACATGTCATATACCTATGTTAACAGCCCAGTTTAGAGGAGAGAGTGCGTGATATTGCTATTGCAACCCGTAACACTCGGCAAAACCGTGGGCTCTACCGGAACATTCTCATGTATGGGCCACCTGGAACTGGAAAGACACTCTTTGCCAAGGTAGGTTTTACTTAAGAGCATTCTTTAATTGATGTAAGCAAGCGTGATGGGAAACCTTAGTGTTCATAATTTGCCTGCAGTCCTTCATCCTAAGCACACAAAGTTGTGGGGCAATAAACCAATATTATAATAGACCAGCAGAGGGCAACAGTGGGAGAGATAATGGAAAGTGGGCATCTGGATTATGTAGTAATTTAAAAATACAGTGGGGAAAAATTAGTCATTGGAAATTCTAACAAATTTATTTGCTGGAGAGTACACATTTTAATTGTGATTAACAAATAATGCTGAAGTATGTGTTAATATAGTCATAAACTTAGTATATTCTGTAGTCGGGCATGTTTATTCCCCCCTCATGATAAGCTAGCAAATGTGTAACTGCTTTGGTTTATATTTAATGGTTTCCACATTATCATTAAAACTCTGGTTTACCCCTTGGCCTGTGAAGTTCTGTGTATTGACCTGATCTATTTAGGTTGTAGAAACCACATAAAATGCAACATGTGGCATTAATGTTCTTTGCTCACCAGCCTGTGATAAACCTTTGACCTTGCTTGTGTTTTGTTGTACATGAACTCCGACAGTACGTAGGGTCTTGTGTGTAACGACTCTTGTCTGTGCTGAGCAGAAGCTGGCTGTGCACTCTGGGATGGATTACGCCATAATGACGGGTGGAGATGTAGCCCCTATGGGGCGTGATGGAGTCACTGCGATGCACAAGGTGTTTGACTGGGCCAACACCAGCCGTCGCGGGTACGCCTGCCTGTCAGCCGCTGGGTGCCTGTGCTGTGGTCTACGAGTATGCTGTGTCTCCAGTTGACCCTGTTCTCTTCTCTGCAGCCTCCTGCTCTTTGTTGACGAGGCCGATGCATTCCTGCGCAAGCGATCTACTGTAAGCGTGCGCGTGTGTATGCCTGCATATGCACTGCTGCTTATGCTGTAAGGCTGGGAGTTTATTAATGTGTATGGCAGTAGGACAGTGGTGTTGGGGTTGTGCTTTATGTTCTGGCTTTGAGAAGCAGAACAGAACAGTGCTGTTGCGTCCATCAGAAGTTTACGTGACCGGGGGGTGTGCGTGTGTGTGTGTGTATAGTTGGGTGAATTATGAAATGGCGGTTCTGTGGTATGCTACAAACGTTCGCCTTGGGTAATACGTATTTCTTATCTGTTTGCTATAGGAGAAAATTAGTGAAGACCTTAGAGCGACTTTAAACGCATTTCTGTATCGCACTGGAGAACAGAGCAAAAAGTGAGTCCTCGTTGGCTGAGTTCAGTTCCTATCGCTTGGCTTCATCTTTCCACGCAATTGTTATTCCTCTTGCTCCATCACGCGTTTCTGCTTCATCCAGGTTCATGCTGGTGCTGGCCAGCAACCAGCCAGAGCAATTTGACTGGGCGATCAACGACCGCGTTGATGAGATTGTGAACTTTGCCCTGCCAGGCCTGGAGGAGCGGGAGCGCCTGGTGCGGCTCTATTTTGACCGCTATGTGCTGGAGCCAGCCACTGGGGGAAAGCAGTGAGTACACCCCCACGTCAGGGTGCATACTGGAGTGAGCCACTGTGCAGCAACACTGTCTGTGACCACCTTCTAAATCAGCAAGACGCGTTAACTAATGTGACTGCGGTAACTTTCAGCCGTTCCTGAAAATTGTTGTTGACAACAGTCATAGCATAGGGTGCCTGTACATCTCCCTTTACGTCAGACATATTTAAAATATTTTTCTCTGGAAAATAATTATAGCCCTTTTTGGTGAACACGATGTGATTATATTCTCAGCACTACTGTCCTTTATCTGACAGTAGCTTTTGCGCTAATCTGTAGTGTCTTATTGGTGAAAATTGCACTGCTGAACTAATCAGAATTTAATTTTCCTTAAATTTCTAATTGCCCTTTGCATGGAAAATATGTAGATTCATTTTTTTTTTTTTTTTTTCCTCTTCCCGCCTTTCATTGTCTGACATCTTGAACATTATTTCAAACTTGAAGAGTTTGTCTTAAACATTTGGACCTCTTTTAAAGATATGCATTGCAAACTTCAAATTTAACTTAGAAATGTTTAAAACTTGTGGCAAATGTTACTCTGTTCTAGTAACATCAGTTATCATTGGAAATATTGTCTAGAGATTGACCAGTTTCCAGATCACCGAATATGGTGAAAAGTGCTAAATTTAAATTGATGGCTGATCTATTGGAGTATATACAACAGAAATGATGTCCAAGTATGATTAAGAAATATGATTGCTCGATTGGTTTGTTCTGTCTCCCCCTGCAGGAGGCTGAAGTTAGCACAGTTTGACTATGGTAAGAAGTGCTCTGAGATTGCTCAGCGCGTGGAGGGCATGTCTGGTCGAGAGATTTCCAAACTTGCTGTTGCCTGGCAGGTCGGTTTATATCCTGTAAGAGGGTGTTTGGTATGGTGGTTGAAGGATTTAATGAGGGCAATACATGAGAAATGCTGAAACAGATGACAAAGTCAAAATGCAGTGGTTGTGCATTTGTGTTCTAAATCAAAGCAGCATGTAGCATTTTCTGCTGTTCTTCCATTACTGATGTAGGCTGCTGCATACTCCTCTGAGGATGGCGTTCTGACAGAGGCCATGATTGACGCCCGTGTGGACGATGCGGTCCAGCAGCACCAGCAGAAGATGGACTGGCTTCACAGGGAGGGTTTGGAAAGTGGAGGGAAAGTTGGGGTTGCTCTGCCATCAGAGGGGAGCTCACAAAGTGGAGAGAGAAAAATGGGGTTTGCAGTGCCGCAGAAGGATGCACCGCTGGCCCAGGAGGTACTTGCAACGACCCATAAGCCAAACCCACAGCTGCTAGAGGCTGCACCTGCCAAAGAGATGGTTCAGCTGGCCCAGGACATTGTTCTACTGGAACATGATGGACCCTCCCCACCTGCTGAGGAGGGGGCTGAGAGCCCATCATTAGTGGGTGAAAACAGTGCTTCTCAGCTTGCACAGAGGGGAGCAGGTGTAGGTGTCAGTCCAGAGTCCACCATTAACTTGCCTCAGGGCAAAAATAAGGACTCCTTTTCTAAAGGGCAAGAGTTGGGTACAAAGCGTAAGGCAGAGGCTGTGCCAAACGATGGAACTCAAGTTTAACCGAGCAGCTTTTAGAAATGGATGGATGTTAGAATGAGGGGAGCCATGGGGTATGTGCCCGGGCTGTTTTTGATTAAACCACATGCTCTTGTCACTTGGTCTCTATGATGTTTGTTTACACTGTCTTATTTTTAGGTGCAAAGTTGAAAATGTTAACTAGGGAAATGTGGACATAATGAATTACGCTGATGTCTACAGTGGGGACCTCAGTAAAGTTGGTCATTTGCTCAAACGCCTACGACTTCATGACTATGAAGCTAGTAATGTTTGGACTAGAAATGACTGACATCTGAAATACTTACAGAAAAAAATTCACTGTTTGGGTGAGTATATACAGTGCAGGTATACTGTATATTTTTAACATGTTAAACTGTAGTAAGTGCTGAAACAAATGCTCCTAACTTTAAAGCTAATTGACCAATAAATTGTTACTGATATGCCATAAAATAACATTACAGGAAGCTGTTTTGTAATGCATGTCTTTAATTGGATATACTGCCAAGCGTATTGTGACTAATGGCAAGTAAATGGATGGATACTCTGGAAGGTTTTTAATACGTACTGACTGATCCCATGTTAAATACTCATGATACAGTTATGTATATCACTAGATCTTATTTAAGGAATGATACCAGTTACGCCCCTACTGTCCAGGCTGCTAAGTGACATAAATTGGGGAGAACAAAGTGACTTTTTTTAAAACCTGTTTCAGTAGAAAAAGCTTGGAAATGTGCAAAAAACACCAGGGTAACAATGCAGCGATAGTTTGAATGGCAGCAGTGTTGTGACATTTGCACAACTTTGAGACCTGCAGTTTCTTAAATGCTTTGTTTTTACGTTTTGACATTGTTCAGACCCAACTTTATTGCAGTCCCCCCACTGTATATTCGATTAACGATGATAGGATCACTGAGGAACTGTGATGTGGAGGATTGTGCCAGTCATATAAACCTTCACTGCTGAGATTTCTGTGAGGTAGGAGTGCTGGTAAACAATGGTTATGAGGCTTGGGTAAAAACGTTGATTTCAGAATGAGTGGGTGGAATGTTTAAATAGAATTCTGAACCTACAGCCACAATGCTCATAAAACATTGCTGACTTTTTCCCTTGCATTTGTCTGCTGATGTATAGCAGTTTCATATTGTCCATATCCAAAACATGATTTTCATGCTGTTGTATGATTGATCCTAGCAGTTAGACAATCCCCCAACCAACCCCAGGTGATCCACCATAGCAGTAACACACTGTCAGACTTTCACTTGTGTGGCTTTTAATTGGCTGAAAACCAAGAAAATGCTCCACGACGCTTTTTTTTGCTGTTGCTGACAAACCTAAAAATGAATGTTAACTGATCCACATGTGATAAATCTGGGGTGGAATCACTGAAGGTGCTTAGCATGACCAATCTCATCTGCAGTGACTTAGAGGGTTTTTTAACCCATTAACTTTGAGTTCATCACATTGTTAAGTTGGACACTGTGCCTTTTCTACCAAACTTTCTAATTTGTTAAGCTAAGAAAGGGTCAAATTGAGACAGTGATTTCATGATGCCAAGAAAATTGCCATTATGGGCTGACCCAAAGTATTCATCATCTCAGAAAACAAGTGCTCTTTCTTCACAGAACTTCATGACTGTCACAACTCTTCTCAGTTTCTCTCCAGGTACTTCCATTCCTCATCAAATGCTTCTTGAGGTCAGCATCTATAGCACTGCCTTGTTTGTTTATGCAAAGCAAGCACGCATGACCTGTGTTCTGCGCTCCATTCATGCTTCAGAGGGCTGCCAGTCATTAAACCCTTGAACAAAAACACCAGGCTTGCTGGAAAAGTTTGCATGTGAAACTGTACACACGGCCAGTTTTAGGCGAGTACAGCAGCCACTGTCTACAGACTTTGCCTGTTGGGCAGTGTACAATTTAGAAGATCATTTGTGAAACTGCTGTGTCTTGGACTGATGCTAAGTACCATAAACAACATAGACTGAAAAATGTCGCTGGAGGCATTTTTCTGTAAAACAGGACCACTGACCTCAGAATGGCAGGAATGTCCATCTTCAGTTGTGAACTGCCTGAATGCTCATGAGAAGGTGATGGTACATGAATGTCATCATCAGCTAAATGCAGTGTTTGCATTACAAGTTCCTATGAACTGCCCAACTGCTGCTGAGGAGGAGATGATTGTACCCGAGCACCAACATCATCTCCTCCATCAAATGACATGGGCTCTGATAACAGGGGACTGCCCATGCAGGAAAGTGAAGTTGTACTAATCTCCACTTCATTGTTAACAACATTGTTACCTTCGTCATTTGAGTCATCCAAACATTTCCTAAAAAAAAACTGTCAATGACTAGAACCTTTTGGAGCAAATTTGCCTCTCTTGCCCCCTTTCCTTGTTTCCTTTCAGAAGCATCTGCTTCTCTGGCATTTATGTTCCATGAGAGCAATTGTAAATATTCTTACTAATAAAGATGTAAGAGTTGTCAGGAAATGAACGTAGATAGGAAATAAATGTATAGAGAATTATTATTCATTAAAAGACTCAAGTCAAAGTGTAAAATGGAAATAGCCTTTAAAAAGGCTTTTTTTACATTAAGGTACATTCAAAGTCTCCCAGAAGCTTACTGTTAAGTCACCAAAAATAAAAAGAAATTGGTCTTTTGTTGAACACACTGCCTTATGTATTATTATTTTCAGCTCCTGAAATTGACTGGAGATAATAAAGCTATTGTTTTTGCATTATAACTAAAGGAGTTCTACATATTTTTACTGACAAAAATGTAATGATGTTGAAAGAGAACACACACCCTTTTAAAAAGCTGTTAAGCAGTTTCACCCAAACATACTGTGAAGTCATCAAGTACAGAAAGCAACTGTCTCGTCCTTTTTTGAACATGAAATACCTTATGTAGCAAAAACGGCAAAGACTGAATTCCATAGCACAATGATGAACGAAGATGCTAATGCTGTTGCTGCTGCATTACAGCTAGAGCAAAACTGTTGGGATATTGAGAAAGAATAATTCACCTTTAAAAGGTTGTTATGGTAAGCTTGATCACTGAAATGAAAACGCAGTGTGGAAGTGCTTAGGATGGAAGAGTCCTTGGCATTCTTCCTGTAGTGGCTGTAATCCTTTGGTGGTAACGCCCTGGAGCTTCAGACTGCCAGGGGCCATGAGATCATATCGGTGCGTGTTTTGAGGCTTTCTGAGGCCCTTGGAGGTTATCGTCTAGAGCCTTGGACCTTCAGGAGTTACAGAAAACCCCAAAATGTCAGGGGCCTCCAGATATGGCCTGAGGCTTTCCTAGGCCCCTGGTATTATAACAGCCAATTTACACTGAGAGGGTTTTCAGCTGTGTTTTTTATGTCTATCACCCGCGCATCTCACGGAGCTGATAGAATTCTGTTTTATCAAATGTATCAATCTACTCTGGAAGTGAGACACGGGCACGAATGGAATTATGCATGTCTCACGCCTGTGTCTCATTTCCAGTGTGGATTGATACATTTGATAAAATAGAATTCTATCAGCTCCATGAGGCACATGAGTGATGGACGTGAAATATGTAGCTAAAAACGCTTTCGATGTGGATTGGCTGTAAGGCCTTCAGAAAGCCTCAGGACAAGACCTGATGCATAAGAAGATGCCAGTCCCATCCCCAGGGCCTTGGAAACCCTCAGGCCTTGTCTGGGAAAGCCAAAGGCTGCTAGGGGCCACTGGGCACAGCCAGACCGCTTTCAGAGGCCCTTGGACATTTATGCTGCAGAGGCTTGGACCTTCAGATGTTTCAGAAAACCCCAAACTGTCAGAGGCCTACAGATGTGGCTTTCTGAGAGTGTTAGAATGCCAGGGGCCTCGGAATGCTTCAGGCTGCTTGGAGCTGAAGCCCATGGAATTCTGAGGCCTTTGGAAAACCTCAGATCAGGCTTAAGAGGGCCTGAGCCCATTCCTCAAAGCTTCAGAAAACCTTCGTCTGCAACTGTACAAGCCTGACATAAGCCCCTATGGCCTCAGGTCTTACTCAGGAGACTCTGATCTTCAGAAGCCTCAAAAGGGGCAAGGTCTGAATATTTCCAAGGCCCCTGGAAGTTTGAGGCCCCATGGCACTGGCCCCGCTGGCCCAGTCCATAATCTAGCACTGGGTCTAAATCAAAACCTGCATTACATTCAAATTTTATACATCATGTCATTGTTTGTTGTGATCATGTCACTGGATTTCACAACAAATGTGCGTTGTGGGCATAGTAAGTCCTTTACAGTAACAATATGACTCAAGTTACTTTTACAGATTTATTGTATAAAATAATTTTCAATAAATTATACTCTATATATAGCAAAGCAGGATTGTAATTTAATAAAATGAAAATGTCTGCAATTATACAAGGGTAAAATTCTCATCTGTCTGGGTTTTATTTAATCTAAAGTAAATAAACCACTAGCTGTGGAGACAGCATCACTCTCTTGGGATTTTTAGGTATAAAGGTAAGGCATAATCATTTAGCAGTTTACCAGGAGATGGATTAAGTTTGTCTGGTGTGTGACTCAGTACCATTTTCATAGGCTTCTAGCTAGCTCTGGAGGGGTTACACACAGAACTGGACATTAGCAGTGTGTTGTCTGATATTACAAAGATGTTGTAATGACAAACAGAAACGCTCTGCTGTACTTCAGTGGTGCTTTTAATAAAACACAGACATGTCATCTTCACAACAGCAATGTCTGGGGGGGGAGGAGGAGTGCGGAAACTGAGGGTGCAGGAGAGAGCTGAATCCAGCCTGTTTTTACCTGGGGACACATACACTTACAGGTGTGCTAGGACTGGGTCACACAGCCCACAGGACACACAAACAGACGCTAGTCATGCACAAACATTCAAGCCCACACATTAGAACCAAACCCATTAAAAACAGAATCACCGTTAAACAGTCCAAACATTACTAGATTTTAATTTAAATGCATATAAAATTTATTCCAAATGTAATGTGGTGGGAGGGGGGTCTTATTTTCCAGCATTTTAAACTTTTTGTTATCAGCTGAAATGGGCCGATTTCAGCAATTATATGGTTCTTCAACAGGGGCAGAAACAGAGGCATACGAGACAGACATTGCAGGAAGACCAATGACGAAAAACTCAGTGTCTTTCCTTTCCTTCCCTTATCGCTACCTCTTTTCCCTTTGATAAGGGAGCCACATGACCCCTCATCCCTTATCTCTTTTTTTGCTGCTGGGAGAACGCAGTTGGGGGGGGGGGTAAGGTGGCCTACCCCAGATCCAGTCCTATCTACAGTCATTTCCAGCTAGCCATAGAGAATTCCTCAGAGTGTCTCAGATCTGGGTGGACGCTGCAAGGGCAATAGTACAAGTTTTCTAGGGCAGTGCTTTCTGGTGAAGGCATAAACTCTAATGAGTACAGGGATTAATGTCTGGCTGGAAACAGACACTGGAAGATATGCAGCTACCTTCACCAACTTACAGGTCTCAAAATTCACTTTTCTGAGGACCAGTATGGCATGGCACCTCTTTTTTTTGGTGTAGAACCAACTGGAGACTGAAAAGAAAAAAGCGCCTCATTTCTATCTCCTAAAGGCCTTGTTGCCAAAAAGTATAGGAGAAACAAAGAAAAAAACCCTCATATATTTTCTACACCAGAAAGGCATAACAGATCGGTGTGGCCTGTTGCAGAGCTTTCATATTCTTCTCACCTGGACCCTCCCAGTTTTGTTCATTTAACCCATCTGTTTGTTAATTCCCGTAAGTTAGATCTGTGCTGCCCTGTTCCCACACTCAACCCCCACACCTCAGTCCCAGTTTTAATGCACGCTAACTGCCACTTCCTTTAAAAATAAAATATATGACTATTTACACATTTGATATGTCACAAAAAACCCTGGAACCCAGTGAGGCCTAAATAATTACCCCACAACGACACCACCTTGTGCTTGCCCTGAAAACAGCCCCCATCCCCTGCACCCCTGCTTGTTGCTCTTCTCCTGAACCTGCTAAGTATCAATGACACCAAAAATACTTCCCTGTACACAAACCCCCATCCCCCACATAAAATGGACACCCCCAAGCAAAATGAATATCAACACAAGGGCTTAAGGGTTTTCAGAGGCAAGTATTATCTGAACAGTTTCTTAAGAGGGCAGAGGAATTGGTATAGAATGCCACTGAGAAATGCCCTGGGCTGGCTGGTACAGACAGTGTCCACAGCAGCAACCTGGACAGGGCAACTGGGGCAGTTGGCGTAGTGTGGGAGGCAGCTGCTGTCCGGAGTCTCAGAGGTGACGAGGGCTAGGGTGGCCATTGTGGTACAGCTTCTGCTTGATGTGCACCATGTTCCCGCTGGAGTCCTCAAGTTGGCGCAGCTGAGCACGTCTGCGCAGGTCTCGAAGGTTGCAGAACTTTGGAAGCCATGACCAAGAGGGGGTGTCTGGGAAAGAGATGGGCAGAAAAGTACTGTTAGTTAGCATGGAAGATCTTGTAGAAATTCAGATCCCATCTTGTTTTCTTTGTCTTTTCCATTCTGTCCCTGTATTCTTCTGCAGTCTCAAGCTGTCCACTTCTCCAACACCATATGCATGTCTTTAGGGTGTGCTCCATCGTAACCTATTTCATTTCCATCAGCAGCCTTCTAAGCTATAAGCATTCTTTATATAGCCACTGTGGCCAGTGTTTGTGTGTGTGCATGTGTGTGCGTGAGTATCTGTCCTACATTCATGATTCCCGTTGTATTGCTGTCCTTTTAAGATCTCTCTGCTCCAGCTCTTCAGTACCAGTAATGAATTTTCATGGCTTATGGCCTAGTCTGAAATTTGGATGGACATTTAGTGGGCTGGTTCGAGATCCAACACCACATGCACGTGATGCATAGTTTGAGGAAGTGGCACTGAGGAGGAGTGGCACTTTGAATGATTCCTCACAACAGAGTATAGAAAAATGGATGCTAACATGAGCCCTGGGGGTGGATTGGAATTATCTAACAATGGGCAAAGGTTGTCAAGGGTAAAAATATACTAGACATAAACATGACAGAGAGAAGCAAGAATAGGCATATTTGAACCTCATCTTAACAGGCACCAGAAAAGGTGGAGGTAGAGCTTGAATTTAGTGAAACTGCAGTGTAAGACTGTAAATGGAAAAAGCACTGGACGGGGGGATGGTTGGTGACAAAGAAGCCCTGGACCCCTGGTGTCCATAACCATGGTAAAAAGCAGAAATAACCTATCGGCTTCATAATCACGCTCATTTATCTGATGGTGGATGTGTCAGCCTGGATCATCATACCCCCTAAACTATGGACCTTATCAGTAGGTAATAGAAATAATGTGCATGTTACAGAATAGTAGCAATCACAGGGGAGAACAAAGTAAGTGTCAATTTCTATACATGTGCTTCCATCAAGGTCGTCCTTTGCTGAGATTTACACTGCTTTAAAGCAGATGATGTTCACTGATATGCAATGCCTCCATTATTAGAGTGGCATAGTGGTTCAATGGGTGGCACACCAGGCTCAGAGGCAAAAGTCTATTGGTTCAAATGTCAACTCAGGTATGTCCTTGAGCAAGGCACTTAAAAAATGCTAGCTCCCAGGCTGCCCACCGCCTCCCCCCAGGGAATGGGCCAACTGCAGAAAAGAAATTCCTTGTATGTCACCAACATACTTGGCTGTAAACCTACTTCCCCTTCCCTGCATTAGAAACACATACACAAAGTTCCTCTTTGCATTTTCTCTGCCAAACCTTTAAAGTAATTTATTATTTGCCTACAAAACTCAATAATGTCATGTTTGGTATAAAAACAAACCACTCCAAAACCTCTTCAATTTACATTGGTACAGACCACCTGTTAGGCTAAAGCTGGCACTAAACTTGGTAAAAAAGGCTGGAACTCAGGGCAACACAAATCAATTTTTAGCTTGTAACACTACATAAAACCCTCCAGCGGCCCCTACAGTGTCCAGGGCATATGTTCAATTTGTTGTGTTCATAGATTTTCACACATGTGCTGCTATAGTGTTTGTCAGTGCTGATTCCGCCTCAGCTTTGCTAATGTCTGCCGCTGACTCAGTGCCTATTTGACTGTCCCAATTCACTCCCCCGCACCAATCATATCGCACAGTTGTCTTTCACCATCTCCCCCAGGGCACCCCAGTCCAGCTGTCTGTGAGAACAGACCTACACTCTGAAACACTTTGCTTTTTAAAGCTACGCATCCTATTATCACTCTGCTCTGTGAAAGCCCTTCTCCTTCTCCTGCTGTACCTTCCACTCTTTGGCAGCTCAAACCTGTACCGATGTCTGGGCCTCGTTCCGTCTGTACTGGCTGTCGATGTCCAAAAACTACAGGGTTTTCATATCCCTGTGTGGAATTATTAAGGGGTTTCTTACACCCATCTGACAATCTAACCAAGGTCATTGCTCCCTCTACATGAGAAATCAGCAATTGCACAGACTGTACATCTGTGAACAACTACAACATTCAGGTGTTCACAAATATACTTGCCGCTGTAAATGTGTTATTTGTATTTTGTGATTCACACTGAAAATGCAATAAAAGACTGTAAACACCATAAAATTATTATGCTCAAATTACTTAGCTAACAGCTATTTTTCTCACATACTGTACATGTTCACATGCTCTACATGTTTAACCTCACTGGAGAGATTAACAGATCAGAGATGATGGAACCCTTACGTCACTAGTGACTTTACAACAGAACCTGCAACAGCCATTAACAAGTGATTTTTTCATCTGCTTAGACTTCTGCCACTTAACAAAATGAGAGTTCTTGCAGTGAGAGAACAGTGCCACTCAATGCTTTTTTTAGGAAATGAAATGTTGTCCTATCCATGTTGCTTACTTTTATTTTACAAAATTCCAGTCTTAATTCTGATACTTGCTGCAATTAGCAAAAATTCAGCCTTCTGACTGTGAAAATGCACCACGACAGGACATCCTTTCAGAACTTGTCACGCTGGCTTCTTTTCACTGAGTGATATGATTGTGCTTTAATTAGCTATGAACCCCTGTAAAATCAACTGCAAAACCCAAGGATAAAGAAACAATAATATGATGATTTGCAGTAATTTCTACATTTTCATACTCCTGATTATAACATTTATGCTGCTTTATATCCCCTTGGAAAAACTAAAAATTGTGATAAGGTTTTAATACACGTACTCTTATAATACACATACAAAAGAAATAATGATGTAAAACCCCAGCGAGACTTTCATCCACAAACCTATGCTCAATCACTCACTTTTGGTTGAAATTTGAATAATCTTTAATATGTTTTTCTTCTGTCCTCACCCCTCCCTTCAAGAATGCTTCACTCCTCTCCACTCACACATGCTTGCTGTCTTTGGAACCTGTCAAAGTTCTCTCATCGTACTGTACCCTAACAAGTACTGTCCATATTTTTCACCACACACGCACATGTCCACAGTTCTCATGCATTCACTCACTCATTTTCCATACCACTTATCCTGGAGCCCATCCCAGGAGATACAGTGCGCAGGGCAGGGGACACCCAGGGCAGGACGCCAACCTACCACAGGGAGTGTGCGCGCAAGCACACACACACACACACACACACACACACACACACACAAAACGGGCAATTTGGAGACACCAATCAAACTAAACAGTATGTCTTTGGACTATGAGAGGAAACTGTAGAACCTGGAGAAAACCCACCAAGCACAAGAGAACATGCAAACTCCACGCACACACAGACCCAAGGCAGGAAATGAACCCCAAGCCTGGAGGTGCGATGTGACAGTGCTAACCTCCACAACACCATTCCATAGTTCTCAGTCCCAACATTGCACAGTCACACAAAGTCCTGTCTCCACATTCTCTAGTCACTCACTGTCCTCAGTCTCCACATTATGTCCAGCCACTCACAGTCCTCAGTCTCCACATTACCTCCAGCCACTCAGAGTCCTCAGTCTCCACATTATGTCCAGCCACTCACAGTCCTCAGTCTCCACATTCTCTAGTCACTCACAGTCCTCAGTCTCCACATTACGTCCAGCCACTCACAGTCCTCAGTCTCCACATTCTCTAGTCACTCACAGTCCTCAGTCTCCACATTATATCCAGTCACTCACAGTCCTCAGTCTCCACATTTCTCATTATTATATGCCTGTTCACTGTATCTCCAGACTTACACACATATTAGCTGTTCTCAAAACACCCTGGTCCTTCACCAGAGTTAATTCTAGGGACTGTGGGAGCCTTAGGCAAAAAAAAAAAAAAAAACTCCATCAGGCCCTCCATAGATTTGTTGTTGCAGTATGCACCTTTGTAATTGGCCACCCCTCCCAACATGGGGCCCCAGGCAGTTGCCTGCTTTGCCTGTCCTACTACAGCATCTCTGTACTTCACTCCTCTGACACATACTCATCCGCTGTGCCATCCCATCCTGGATGTCCATCCTGAGAGCCCACCTCCTCAGCCCTTGCTCACCGTACTGGCGACTGCTTCTCCAGGCCCTGACGGCGCAGTGCAGCGCCCCGTCCAGCCACAGGAGCAGCCAGCTGATGCAGAATCCCAGCAGGAGCCCCAGCATCAGGTCCATCTCCTGCTTGGTCACACTCTCGCTCACAAAGTAGTTCTCTGACGAATCCACCAGAGACTGGTCCCCATCGTAAGGGATCACGTAGTGGACATGGTGTCTGAGACAGCAGGGGAGGGAAATGGAAACAGAAAAAAGAAAAAGAACAAACGTGAACACGGGTTTGTGGAAAACGCAGCAAATGCAGATAAACAGCTGGGCAAAGTCAACACGGGAAGAGAGAGTGGAGACGATAACAACAGTTGTCATTAGACATGAAAAACATCACAGTCTCATTGCATTTTCACATCCCTTATGAAGAAGTACAAAACTGAGTGACAGTGAGCTCTCACTACTGAAACAGATGTCACGTTTGAATGAGATGCTTGAATGCAATGGCAATGAATGGAATCACAAAAACAAGGATAAAAAAGGAGATGTAAATTTCTGCTTGGCCATACTGTATCCACCGAGTGCAGCTTGTTCAGTCAGTAAATAAGGAACTTTGTCACTATGCTTCCTTTTCCTCCATCACGTTGTTGTTAGGTTACAGCAAAATTGTGAAATTATTTTTCTACCAGATGATTCTGGGGTGTGCAGGCATGTTTGGGATGGCAGTTTTGTCCTGAGAACTAACAGCTGGGACCAAGGGGTGAGTGACTGACTCACACAGCTGAGCTCTTTGCCCCATGGGAGAAGAGGAAGCAGGGGTGACTTTTCTGAAGAAAGCCCTGGCAACACCGCTCACGGCTCGCTGGGTAATGGCCGAAAAGACAAGGATGGGATGAGGTGGAGGAGGAGTAGGATGGATAGAGGCAGGGCAAGCAACTGGCACAGAAACCCTTAGGATTTGCTGGGACAGAGCTGTAAAGTATTCACTGTACTGTCTGCACTGACACACCTGCTTTTCCCTTGTACTCTGAAGTACTGCCTGTCTCATTATTAGATTATACAGATTAGCAAATATATATCCAGTTATTGAAAACAGATAGTAGACGTGTATCAGGTAGTCATGCATCTTCAAGAGTTACACAGCCAAACTGAGGGAGCTGTATTGCATACATACAATCAGACATACATGTTTCTGTACACAACTGCATACAATCAGGCATACATGTTTCTACAGGAAGTGTTTATACATTGCAGGTATGCTGTTCATGTGTTTCACAGAAATTGGCTGTATGTGACTGGTAAATAGGTGAAACACATCATAAATCCTGCTGATTTACACAAAAATTTAGTTCCTAAGATTTTTGTTTTTCGCGTGCAATAACAACTGAACAGACATGAAAATATCAAACAATGCATAACATCTCGGACAGACTGCATGCGTTTTATTGTTAAAATGCTAATTGGTGCTATTTTTATTAAAATGTTCTGCGCCGCCTTAAGCAAGAGTAGACAAAGTGTCAAAGAAATGTGTTGGAGATAAAGTTTTGTGCTGTCAAATGTTAAAAAGCATTAAAACATGTTAAATCAAGCATTTTGAAATTAAGGAGAGAACACAATATTGTTCACGTAACAATAATAAACTACTCAACTTTACCGACTATTACAAACAATGCCCAAAAATTAAGAAAGCTTTCTTCTTCAAAATATACCGTAAATGCCAACAGAACTGTGCCATCATGGTCCAAGTACATAAGCAGATGATGTTGACTACATGGTATAGTTTTCTTTTTGTTTTCAGTGGTCTGTCCTCACCATATTTTCCCTATAAGGCCAGTTATTTTCATCCTTTGCTTGCATAATGCACCAATCTTCAGAAATGCATACATATAGCTGAATGTTACTTGGTTTATTCCTTCATAATAACAATAATATTTAGTCAATTCCTATTATGTCTTCCCCAATTAATGCTTTTCATATTAACATTTTCGCCATAATATTTTTCAACTGAAGATTTCATAGATACAAATTGGTGTCTGAGTTTTTTTTATCAGATTTTTTGTCATAACAGGTTTTAATTTTAGTACTCAAATTTTGGTATCTGAACCAAAAAGTAATTATAACAAAATGAATCCTATGTGTGTCAAAAAACAGAATATCCCACCACTGAAAGTAAGACGCCTCGCTGTAGTACAGAATCTGCTGTTTTCAGATGATTTCTTGACTCATTTTCATCATTCTCAAGATTGTAGCAACATAAATAACAACAAAATCAACACTCACCAAAACAATCAATTCTTTTCTTCTGTCAGTGAGTACAGTAACCATATGTTACAGCAAATTCCCTTGTTTGTTCTATTTAAAACGTTTGCATCATTATGGTTTTAACATAAATTTTATAATTAAATGCTTGCCACTGTGTACAGGATATAAGAAAACGCAGCAGAGAATTGAGTATTTTATGCAGTGTTTTGTTGTAAACCGCACAGAAGCATACTCACTAAATGGGCATAACATGCTAAAATCATAGGTTATCATATCAGTACATAATACTGATAGTAGTATTTTACTTAACTTCAGTGAAACGTCAGAGAATTGGTTTAGGTTTTTCAGTTGCCCATTTATAATAATGGAAATAGTTTCCTGATCTACATTTTTGAGTTACAGTCAATTATTAGGATCAAGTTAATAACATCAACTGGGGGAGTCCTGTGTTATCCTTCTGGCCACATGTTCAGTTTTTGCACAGTAAATTAGGGCTGTGTTAACACAGAGCCATTGCTGACACAGCCTGGATTGGGAAGCAGTCAAGTATAGCATGTACACAGACACACACACAAAGTGAAAACTGACAAGCAGTGGTCATTAACTGTGCCTTTGGATTATAGGAGGATGCAAGGGTCATACTGGATACGGACCTAATTGTGTTGGCCTAATTCTCGTTTATTCATACATTTATTCATACAATAGTAGAAAAACAGCCATGTCTAGCTTCTCAAATAAGTAAAAGAAGTAGAAAAATATATGAATTTCTAAAAGCAAAAAATGTGTAAAGAGGCCTCCTTTACCAGAAGTATACCAATAGGGCACTAAAGCTAAATTTGGAGCCTTGCTGACAATGTTTTTGTTAGCACATATAATAACATGCCAACATCCTGGACTGATTTTTCAATGGAATTTTAACATCATCATAGACCATAACATCTATAATTTTCCTTCCATGTAATTAACCATCAGCTATTCCACGAGGGGGGTCACCACCTCTGATCAGATGGCCCTCAATTAATGATCCACCTATGAGAATGGCACAGATTTTTATGCCATATGGTCTTCATGATGCAAGCCCCCCACCATTTTATACCCAAGCTTGGGACCAGCACTAGCTAGGGACTGAACCATAACCTCACAGGTACAAGGCCACAGTGCCAGCCATTGAGCCTTAGCATCTGCACCCTTGTAATATTCCTTCAGTATTTCACATCAAATACATTCATATACTTAGCCCCTTTTTTAAAAGTAAAATAAATGCAGTGTGTGACCTAACATACACACAGATAGAAATACAGATTTTAAAAAACCATAGATAAGTACCACATTTACCAATGCCAGGGTTTTGTATTTTAGGCATAAGGAATGATTTAGTGCAATGATTCCAAACTTTCTACGAAGTACACAAAGTGATACTTCAACAAGTCAAATTTATGAATGAGTTATCATGTTACCTAGGGGACTCTCACAGACAGTCTTGTCCTCCAGAAACACTTTTGTATGTAATGCACAGAAAACACACGACTGCAGTGCTAACAAGTTCTTCCAATTTATCCAAAGCAGATTACATATTTTCCAGATTCAAGCATTTATATGTATATCCCAGTATGTCAAAAAATATTTCAATGGTTCAACAGAAAGCGTCACCTGGTAGTGTTAAAAGCATTTTAAGTCCAGTTCCTTAGCCACTACACTGTTCCGGTTAATGATAACAGTCACGTGATACTTTACTATTCCCATGGCTAAAACTGCATCGACTTACAAAAAATACTTTGGGGCACTCACCCATTCATTCATGAAGTCATGTCTTTAGAGTTACATCCTAGACAGGAACTTCAATATAATAATAATAGTAATTAATTTAGCTATGTAATATTTTATACAGACACTAAATATTCATATATGTAGAAAATAGGTAAGTATGGCATTGCGTTTTTGTAGGCTGGTCCAGATAATTGATTTTTATTAATTTACTAGTTTATAACAATTACAGGAACTAATGTAAAAAAACATAATATTGTTCGTTAATATGGCTACTCGTATTTATACAAAACAGCACAAGTGTTTACTTCTCTATTATTTGAATTTCCACGAAAAAAGTGCTTCGTCCGAGTGCATCTGGCACCCGTTGGAGAGCTGATTTACTTACTGACACATTACTTTGATTTTACATTTTCACGTTTTCTAATCAGGAAAATATCAGCAAACTTCTATAGGAAACATAAAATCATTTGGATTCATCGTCCGCTACTCTATCTGTTCAGAAGAACTGAAACGTTTCACCTAATTTGAAATATAATGATGTCACACATCTACCTTCGTTTCACCCAAACCCGGTAAGGCAGCCTTTGTTTTTCTGCGTACAACGTTACTGTCACACGCATAACATACACGGTATTCACTGCACGGCAATGTATTCGAGTCATGCAAGGAGATCACAGACAATTTCATCCCTTTGGACACTCACAAAAACGATGCCAAAGCGCAGGTGTTCTGCTCCGCTTGCTCGCCCGAATCCTGTCAACCATTACTCGCACGATATCTTGCAGTGCACAGTATAAGGCCTGAACACACCGACGCACAATAAGGCATAACAATGGAATGTAAATTAAGAAATAAAAAACTAAACATGAAAATCCAAAGTGTATGGGAACACCCCTATCTTCAGAGAATCATAACATAAAACAACTGATGTACAGGAATTCGTGAGAGGAACATATGAAGTTAAACACAGTGATGGATTCGATATACACAAAAATCCGTATATAAAGACAAATGCACAGATACTGATATGCAGCCGTCCTAGCTGTCATACTACTAGGTATTCAATCGTTTTGATTTACTTGTTTGCTTGTTTGTCTTTACCTTCCACAGTTGCAATGACAGACGCGGTCCTCCCCTCGCAAATGCGGTAAGATATAGTTGTGAAAGCGATCCAGTAGTGCGTTCATGTCCATTAAACACGCTATCGCCTGAAAAGAACCATTCAGGTCAACTGGGACACAACAAGCGGAATTCCCACAACAGCAAGTGCCACACGACAGGGCAGTGCAGCTGGTGGGGTCACACTATGTTTTAATTGAACTGAGAAATGATCCAAAACTAAGCATGAAAAAAGTAAAAAAAAAAAAAAAAAAAAAAACGTTCTTTATTAATAATCAAGAACCGACACAATTTAGCCAGCCTGTCTTGCAAAGACTATGAGTTCGTTTAATTTCTGTACTCTCTATTGCCCTACAGTTGCCTACATCGAATCAAATAACCACGGTGTAATTTAAAATAAATTATAGCCACGTTTCCAATACACTAATAATAGTGATGTTAGAACCACAAAACAAAAATCTTACCATTACAACTGAAGCACCGAGAATCATAAATATCATCGTGGTTGTGATCATATGCATCAAAACTTCCAAAGTGTCTGTCTCCTCACTTTCGCCCTCCGCGTCAAGAAAGCGGATTAGATCGGGCTCACGGCAGCAATCAGTCCCGGGAAAAGTCGCTCATGGAGACTGCCTGGCTATATCCTGATCTTCGTCTCCATGAACCTGCTTCGTATTTTGTTCCTTGGCGGCATAAAGCTGGATGGCCTTCTCCTTTCCCTTTCTTACAATCTTAAACGCACCTTACGACGACGCTCCTTCCATTCGCCTCTGCGGCGTTTAATCTGACGAACCTAACAATTCTATGGAGCGTGTTTTTCGTCTCCTGCAACTGTACATCCAAGAAAAATTGTGTCGCAGAAGGTGGTCTTCATCTACTGTAATACAATGTTACAGTTATGTCCACTGCATGCCAAGACCACTCCAAACAGCAGCAAGGGCAAAGAGAGAATGAGGCGCAGGATTTCCATATCTGTGCACCGGTGTGCTCGAACACTTGGCGGGCAAGATGCCCCTGCTTAATCAATTTTATTAAGTGCCTGATAAGTTAAGTGAATTGCAAATGTATAATATACGCTTTTATACCTGTTAATTTATAAAGTAAATGGTACCACTTTTCTTTTTTCCTTATTATCTTATAATGGAGACAATATTTACGCTAGCTGAATCGAGTGAGAACCGGATCTTCCTTCCCCGCAGTCAAACGGACATCAGGCAACGATGGTCGCATCAGTACCAGAAGGCACGCAAACAGTCCACGTCCCATCTTCGTATTTTCATATCGCATTCAATAGCATCTTCAGCTGACTGTCGGTTGGCTTAAAATGTGTTTACACTATAGCTATCAAAGCTCACATCTTTGGATACCTGTTTTTGTTTAATTAAAGCAAATGTAAAACGTCGACATATATAAATATATAAATAGAAAACCACAAGTGACATAGGACTAGTTTTTCCAGATAGCGTGACCCGGCAAACCGAATCCCTCTCGCTGCCCCCTCTCTCTCTCTGACATTGCAGCTCGGATTTGTATTCTGCACCATTTCGAAGGGCTGGGTTTCGTGTGTGCATAGCCTACGACAATAGCTCATTCACGTATACGTCGATTGCAATATTTAAATACACTGAGGGGGGACACGGAACCGAGCCAGTGCTCTGAGGCCGACGAAACAGTGTACGTGCTGCAAACCCGTAATATAGACATTAACGCGCTTTTAAACAAAACATGTTATCGATACTCGTCATTAAAGGAGCGAGATCAGGTTTGTCAGTTGTGTTATTATTTTCAGAACGAGGTGAGCGACATCTTGAACTAGGGCGGTGTCTATGGCTTTGTAGCAAAACCTGAAACATTCAGGTGTTCGATCGGCGAATTGCAACAGCTGCGTGTGTACTGGTTTATTTTCCCTCTGTGAATTGCATTAAATACGGGTCAGTCGATGCATGTGCAGTAATGTACATAAAATGACAAATTTTAGCTAGCCTACGTATTAACGAAGAAAGAGCTAAGATTTGTTTAGACACGTATCAAAACCTTAACTGATCGTACAGTACAACAACCTATAAATATCCGCAAAAGGAAAACTTTTTTGAATTATACTGTCATTAAATCACGTTCTTTACTATTGGACACGTTCAACGTTCGACAGTATCAACACATTGAATCAATTAGGCCTACATATTCTGTGGACATATAATTCCATAATTTATACATTATGCAGTAAATTTAACCCACTAAGATATACTGTACATATATTTCGTTCAACACCAAGTAGGATACAGCTGCATGTAAATTTGAAAATTTACTCTACAGAAAAGGAGAGTTTGCTGAAACATCTTTGCAGGAGTTGTGTTAATAATTCTTAGTATACGAACGCATTTATAAATTTCTTTTGAGCAAAAAAGTAGAATGCCCTAAGTACCAAAATTGTCTTCTGTTAATGCGTTCAGTGTCACACAATAAAAGCATGGAACCGACTCGTGCGAGCAGAATGAGAAGTGTGTGCGCTTGGGACAATGCCCGTGAAATTAATATTTAAAAAGGGCTGAAAGAAGTCAGATATTTTAAGAGATTTTATTTACGTATTTATAGTATTTACAGACAAAACAGGCACTCTGGACTTAATTTCTAATTATTTGCAGTTCATAAAACAAACAAACCACCTGAGCACAAGGCAAATAATTACGAGGAAAACAATAAAATAATTTTATACTCAACATACTCAAGTTTAAACTTAAACACCACTATACATATTTTAATTCACGTCATTTTCCGTTTCCCAGAAATGAGCAGTTTCGAAAAAAAAAAAATTATGCATTACAAAAAAAAAAAAAAAAAAAAACCGTAAAATGTAAAAATTAACATGACAACATGATGGTTCTATTGCATATTCAACTTTTATCCAGGTCCTGCTCCGTGCCCCAAAACCTCAGTTTGCATACACCAGGACACTGTGTAAAGCAGACAAAATTACTCTCACAACATAATCACTCCAAAGGTCAAATTATATAAACTGCTAAATCACTGCATCTGAACAAACTGAAACAATTGCAGAGGGAAAGACCGTAGCTCTCCCAATACAACTCCACTCTCTCCAGTTGTCCAAGGGAAGGTGGTATGGGTCACTGAGTTTTATGAGTATTCAAGAGCTCAGTGTAACAAAGTAAGACAGCAGGAGAAGGATGGCTTGCTGACTATCCAGAGCAGGAATGACAAAGCAGCAGAAGCCACGCAATGTGATAACTCTGGTTGAAAGGGTGAAAATGAAAGACCCGAGGGTAGGTCAAAACTAAAAGCCTAACATTTGGTACTGAGGTTGTGCCCTATCAGTGCAGGTAGATGGAGCCATGCACAGACCCTGAAAAATCATATCTCTGCTCCCTACACCATGTTATTTAGAACTCTGACAACAGAAAATAGCCGGAGAAGGTTGGCGGACATTAAGGCGATGGAGCGCTGGGCACTCTGTGACGTTCTGCTGCCGGACCACGGCTTGTTGTGAATGGCACAGCAACCCAGGCTGCTCCTCAATAGAAGCAGACAGTGTGCAGAAATGGACGACTGCTCTTCTCTTCAAACTCTTGCAGCAGCTCGTCCATCTCGTTCTCCATGTCCTCTGTGTGCTGAATCTGTGCAAAGTGTCACAGTAATCACTATACCTTTACTTTTAATTATGGCACCAGTGAGAGTATGCAATGGGACACCACCTCACCACTATTTCAGCCTGTTCTACTAGAGCAACACTTCTAAAATTTATGCACGAGATCACAAATGGAATCGAGTCACTCACACACTGGCAGAGCTCACAGATAAGGAAGGCCCCCAGAGTGGCCTCCTCGTGGTTATCTTGGATGTCTACATTGATGACATGCACGGGCTGGAAGGTCTCCTGTTCTCTGGAATTTAAGTCTGGAATGTAAGATATTGAGGAGTGAGGTCAGTGAGTGTTTCCAATAATAGCGAGCTGCAGACTCACTCCGATTACACTGGTAAATACAGTGGCAAAGGCCTCCGAAACAAGATACGATTACATAAGACAGTCAAAGTCAAACACCATTGCAGCGGTGGCATATCAGATGTGTGCTGGGGGTGGGGTGGAGTTAAGTGTCAGATCCTTTATAATCCAGTCCTATGGAATATGACAGTTTCGAAGAAGCACTCAAGAAATGCTTCAATGGACATAAGTGGGCAAGCTTCACAGTGATAATAAAACGTCAGAGAAATGGAAGCCTGACAATTAAGAAAAATAAATTAGCAAAAATGATATTAACAATGTACTTATCAGTTTAGGAAATCATGATTCAAATACTCTAACTTCATTTTTCAAAGGGAAAATCAAGTTAAATTAGCAGTCAGTTTAAAAAAAAAATAATACTAAAGTGTACTTCAAACATTAAACATAAATGAAAAAAGAAAAATTATACCACAAAGAATTTTTCTAAAATCCTGTGTTCCACAAGATGCTCACCCTCCAACACCTGATCATAGACCCTCTCTTCACAGGTGATGACAAGATCAAATTGGTCCTTGGAGTTTTGAAAGCGCTCAGGTCGGACCTTGATACGCTTGTTACGATCAAGCATGTGTAGTATTCCATTCTGGGTGTATCTGATTCAAAAATAGGTCAAGGAACCCAAAAATAGGCCAACACACACAAATACATGGAATGCAATTTAAACCACATGTTGTTAAATAATGCAGGAGAATAATTGATACTGCTGGTCCTGTAAATTTTTTTATATTGTCCCACATGACATCTTACACACACACACATGCACGTCGTGCCATGAAATGCTTGAAACATATAATATATATATATATATATATATATATATATAGATACACATACATACACACACATTATATATATATATATATATATATATATATATATATAAATAAAAGCAGCAGAGGACATACTGTATATTGAGCCATATTCTCAGCAGCGCCGACTTGCGACAAGCATATGTTAATGCATAGAATTATGACGCTGATGTGAAATGCAAATTAATTCCTGGTGATAACCTCTTTGCAATATCTGCTATTAAGAGATGAAATGTGCATCTATACCCTAAGTCAACTTGCCCCTCTACTCCTTGAACATATTTAACACTATGTTAAGAATAGTCTGTATACAATTTGAAATGTTAAGTATTTTATGAGCAATAAATTTAACCACAGCAAACTCCAGCTTTGAGGTATACTGTGAGCTGTACTTGAAATCTACACTTTATACAGAACTGGTACTCAGGAGCCCACAACAGCAAATTTGTGAGAACATAATGTTGTATGGCCTGGATATTTTAAGGTACTGCTTCCTAAAAATACCCCTCAACATATTTCCAGCAAGTAGTTTATTACTATCTGCCAAGGAGTTAATGTCTGCAAAGTAATATTTCACAAGTTTTCCTAGTAGCGATCACAAAGGAAAAAAGGAGGGGGCTCCCGATTCAACCGCGCAACTCCTGAAGGGCAACTTAATTTTCTTTTTGACCACTTGGGGGCAGGATACGCCTTCACATTCGTGCATTTAAGCGCACGGTCTACGCTCAAGGCCCTACAAATCCTTGATTTCGATAAAAAGTATATATACTTAATACGACAAGCACTGTCAAATTTTCTGAGATTATTTACTTCATATGTTTCAAGCATTTAATTTTGAGCTCTCACTTTTAGTAAACAACCTGCTTTCATTACTAAAATTCTAGGGGGAAAAAGGTATTGACAGCGGTGGCTATATGTATGGACTCTTCACGTTGTAATGAAAGTAGTGAGATTTCATGCATTTTAAAATCATGGAAATAATAACCTGATCTGCTTTAGAGATATAACATCCCCTCCAAGACACCAAGGTGTAATACCTACACAGACCTAATTTTACTAAATAACCTTGCACAGAAGTTAGAGCTACTTTATCTCATGCCATTTGTTTTCTAACATTTATCTTTGACTGTTACTTTCACAGTAGAATTTCTTCAGCATGGCCCAGCTACATTTAACAATACATGCTTTACCCTACACCCCTTCTGTTCCAGTTCAGGGTCGCGGATGGCCTGAGGTCTACGTCATACAGAACTGGGCTCAAAGCAGAAGAGAAACCCTGGACAGAGTGTCAACCTGTCACCGGATACATCTAACCACTATGTCTAATAGCTGTATCAACGTTCTGACTACACCATCTTCACTCAGTCATTCTTAACACAAACTATATACCCTATGTTGAGAAATGCCCTAGCTGAACCTGATCACCTTACTCAAACTTTTCTGTGACTTACCTTCCTTATGCAACAAAAATTGCCTACAAAATTTAGAAGCCAAATTACTGCTAAAATATCACATTATCTGGAAGGTCAGTTTACTACCTATGCATTCTCTCAAGGAGCAGATAGGCAGATATTCTCAAAATATATTCATCTGCCAATTTCTTACCAATCTCTAAATACAGGATGTTTTGTTGTACTTTTTGTTATACTAAAATTACTTCACCCCACACCCAACTATTTAAGAGCACCCACTTATTAAAAGAGTGAAAATTAACAGTAAAAGTATAATTATTGGCGGTGGGTTGACAAAAGAACAATTTAGTGAAAAAAAAAATTCTACAACCTGAAAGTCTATGACTCTGCGGTGCTTTGCTAAAGGGCGCGCACACACTAACCAAAACTAAGAGAACTTGTTGCAAAATTATACTATCTCCCAGAACATTTTATTAAATGTGTTATTTGACGAATGTAAAAATACTGTGGAAGATCTCAAATGTTCTTGTTCAATTCTCTGAAACAAAGACAAAAAAGACATTGGATTATTGTACAAGGTGCTGGTAAATACCAGCAAAATTACTCCCTAATGCTGAGCCTTAAAAATGGGTGCAATGCAGGACAGTGAATAGTATTAGGCATAATAGTAACATGCATTTAAACCTGAAGGAAAAACCTATTGGTAAGTATGAAATTCTCACCCCCCCCCCCCATCTACTTTCTGCCCACTTCCTCTCATGCCCTGCACAACACTCTGGACTGGAAGTAGTAGCAGGTGAGCAGTGTGGCTTTGTTTGGTGCTGGGGATACAGTTCCTTGTCCTTGCGGACCAAGTCGTTGTACATCTGTTCGTAAGTGGTTTTGAAGTCATACACATTGGGCTTGTCTGGCGTTGGGCCTGGCAGCTTCACATGGGTCCCTGTGCCAAATGATCGCACCTCAAAACCTCGCTTGCTGCAAGTGATTCAAGGTTGGAGGCAAATATCAGCAACAAGGATAAAAAGACGAACGAACAACAAAGGATGACGTGAGAGGCGACAGCATTATAACACCAAGATTTTGAGCTGTCCCCTGCAAGTCTTAAAATGCTGGTCACTTTACATTGCTAAGTATCAAATACAATTAATTTAGGTCTTACCCCAGTCCTCGGCACGATAACATATCTATATCTTAAATGCCTGGCACTGGCAAGCATTTAACTTGGCACCTTTGTAAGCAGATTGGATAACTGCTGTAAATATATATGTAGGGAGAATTTTCACTCCTGTTGACGTGAGCAGGCTGTGGTCACTACGGACAGTGAAAGTTTCCTTAAAGCACTGTATTAGTTGGACGTTTGACCCATCAGTAAATCTAATCATACAACGTTAACATCAGATAACCTAGTGTCACTCTGTTACCAGTTAGGTAAAATTATGCGTCCTGCATTAGTTTATTAACTGTTCTAAGAGGACCTGATTTCGAATAACACACCGGCTTCTGTCGACAGCCAGTCGTTTTCAGGACACAAGCTTTAGCAATCCATTTACTCGCTGTAGTTAATCAAGTAAAAATCTTGCTGTTGCATTTGTCTAAAGTGTGCGCTACGTGTTATTTTCATTTTCAAAATAAATAACTGAAGCAATATCCAGTTACGGACATTTTCATACATAATGTACCTTTTATTTAGGAAAAAAAAAAGTCTGTCACCCCTCTGTTAGAATCGCATGCTAACCGGAAGGAGCTTATGAGTACATTCACTCAAAATGTTACATAAGAAACATACTACTGTATTTCCAGCGCATAACATCCGAGCCATTCTCCCTAAACTCTCCACCGATTAATAATATTTTTAAAGTTACAGACGACTACAAAAGACCTGTCTTCCGCTAACCGATCAGCTAACGGTCTTCAGCTCGTTTTCCGGACGTTGTGGTCAGCCTGAACTCTACTTGCGAAGAGATCCGAATTTTCGAGGTGCCAGATGGCTCGGCCTTCTGGTTCTGCTTGTCGGTGAGTTGTTTTATTCTGTTGTTAAGTGTTACCTGAGGATGCTGTGCGCCTCCATGCTGCGGTTCTGGTTACTCGAGCACACCACCGCAACACGCAGCGGGTGACTCGGCATTTTTCTCAATCACCTAACCCACAAAATAAAAAAGTGACTACACACTCAAGCAGAATTTCAAATTAAGCTATTCCTTTGCTGACTGTTTATATAATTTAATTATTTTAAATAATTAATGTGCTACCAACATCAAACCCTTCCACATACAGCTGAAACACAAGTTAAAATGGCGGACGGCATTATAAAACGAAAATTGGACACAATCAGGGGCAGAACTTAGTACCTAACAGACACAGTAAAAGACCAATCAAACGCAGATCTTAGTACTTAACACGCAGGGTAAATGACCAATCAGAGGCAGAGATTAGTACCTAACTGACACAGCCAAGGACCAATCAGAATTACAAATATTTTAAATGGGAGGTTGAGTAGAGGAGTCGCGGCTTCATATTTGGTAGGCAATTCAACAGACCTATCGGAATGAAAAACTATATGCTTTAGTGCCCTGAACTACATAAGTCACAAGTTACCATTTGCGTCATTATTATACGTTTTCCGTCAGGTAAAACGACGAGAAAAACAAAGCTAGAAGGATAACGTGGAAAGATTCACAACATAAAGGAAGCTTTACGCAAGTGCCTGTCGACATATATATTAACGGTGATGTGTGAAAAGCAGGCATTGAATAGAATGCATAGGAAATCTATAGAATGCGTGACCTTTTAAGCTCGGCATTCTATATAATACCTCCTTTTCACGTATTACCGGTGACATATACAATACTCGAACGCTAACCAACAAACTAACTAATAATACATAAATTATTTGTATTCAGATGCAGTAGCTGAATGTGTCTGCGGTTTTTTATACAGTATTATAAATAAAGGCAGTTAGTTTGACGAGGTATTTGGTATGGCTTTATATTTATTATGCAATGTGTCCTTTACAGGGACAAATTTGATTGCGTGCCTATATAATTAATTGTATGTCGGTGGATGGTCTGGGACAAGCATCTGTGAGCGGAATTAGGGTCATCGGCGTGGAAAAAAACGATTTCAATAGTACGTACCCATTAAAAAAGTCCTGACTGGGTGAAGGCGATACGTATTTGTAACGTCATATATTTGGGTTTCAGTCACGAATAAACTACGACAGATAACAAGCCAGAGAGCTAGTATAATACGTGTAGTCTCAAGTGGAGTGAAACGTTTAGTGTATGGAATACGAATGATGACTACAAATCTAAATTGAGTAAATAATTAAACAGCTTTGTACATTTTTGTGCAATCTTGGCCATAGCCTGCTTACTCCCCGTCTCAGGAAAGCAAATCAATTTGATTATTCAGTAAATTGCAATTTTAATTATATTTTGTAGAGGAAAACATATTTAAAGAAAGCAAATTTGGTTAAGTTTATTAGATATTGGTTAAAATCAGTTTTACCAAATTACTGTAATTTATTCAATATTTACCTGTAGAAACAATACCAAAAGCTGTTTCTATTAATGACAGTTATGACAATTATTTCAACCATTTGGATTTTCAAGTACCATTGATGTTAAAAGCAACAACTTGATGGTGTGTTGTATACAATACGTGTTTTTTTTTATTATTTTTTTTAAATCAAAGACTTTTTGCGTTATTAGGTGGCACAGTGGCATGGTGGTTAGCTCTGTTGCCTTGCACCTCCAGGCCTGGGGTTCGATTCCTGCCTTGGGTCTGTGTGTGTGGAGTTTTCATGTTCTCCCTGTGCTTGGTGGGTTTTCTTTGGGTGCACTGGTTTCCTCCCACAGTCCAACATGCAGGTTAGGTTGATTGGTGTGTCCAAATTGCCCATAGTCTGTGTGCCCTATGTGCTCTGGGATGGGCATCCCTGTGACCCTCACCAGGACTAAGCAGTTAAGACAATGAATGACTGGCTGACTTTTCACTTTATTCTATATGACTAAATGAAACAGAAAATGTGTGCAACGGTAAGACACAATCCTGTTGTAAGACTCTTCTTACCATCCATTGCTGAGTGTTGTATATCTGTGCTGTATTCTTTTACATTTCTGAGTGACCTTCACCCTGTCACACGGGCGTTTTAGTCCATCTTTGAAGTATATAACAAAAACCCACCACATTGTACAATACACAAATTTAAAATGTTGTATCAGTATGATATAGTATTTAATATATTTACATTAAACCAAATACAAACAGGTTCAGTAAATTGCCAGAGATTTATATGTGGTAGGTAATCTCTTTTCATTATTTCTGAAAGTTATATTGTTTTGCCCTGGAGCTAAAGCTAGAATGGTACAACAGTAACTTTGAAATTTTGAAATGTTTGAAATTTTCATTGTCAATAAATTGTGCACATTTTGGTGTTTAATTTCAATTTACATAAAACTCATATGTGCAGTTGTTATTGTTCAGCATGTTATGTCAGCAAAATAACAGATTTGATGCACTATACCAGCACACACAGAAAACATTTTTTTTTCACTAATTCCTTTATTAAAACAGGTTTTAGACTACAGAAATATAGCACAGTATTGCACAGACTGTTAGTCAGCCTGGGGTACATTAAACAGTCTTAAAGTAAATGAAACTACACTGCTATGTAGGTATAGCCTAGATTATAAGGCAAGGCTATCACTGGTCTGTTTAGGGTTGTATTGGTATGCATTTCTCCCAGAAGCTACCAAGTAGTGATAAAAATGAAAGTGCAGCTAGAACTATAAACTTACACGTCTTACAACCTACCTACAAGCAAACATGTTTGAATGTTTCATAGGACCTGAGAGCCTGTCTATCTAACATATATTGCATACTAACTTAAATTTTACTCTACGCATATTTATATATGCTTCTACTTGTCAGTCTATATTTCCAAGTATTAGGTCTAATTTACTTGTTTATTGTGTAATAGAGTATCACACTTTCTGTTTGCACAGTCTGTGGACCTGGGATACACAGTGAAAAGAAACAAACACAGTGACACACAAACACTGTTATTTTTTGTGGGTTTGGTCATTGTGTATTTGTTATATTTCTTGCACTGTGTGTGTGCACGTGTGTGTGACCCTTAAAGATGTGAGTGTGTATGGTGTGAGTGCTGGACTGTATGTGTTCGTTGTGTTGCAGGGCTCATAATATTCTCTGTTATATATGCCACCAGCAGACAGATGATGACCAGCATCACACAGATGGCCCCTCCCACAGCTGTCATGGCAATGACGATATCCTGCATCCCAGAGGGCGAAATAGTAAATTCCACACACTCCCCAGGGTCATTGCCATGACCACTGTTGCTATAGAGCCTGTTGGGGTGGGCTGAAGGAAGGAGCAAAGGGCGCAGGCATATGCGGTATGGGATGTTTTCATGCAGTTCATTCAGCAGATAGTCCCTGCAGCTGGCCCCAAGGTGTACGGCTGCACACTCAAACTGCGTGTAGCTTCCATTCCACCAGCAACTGAGCCCAAATCCACCCTGATGGACATCACTTCCAGCCCTGTGCCTGAGTGGGTGAATCCTGGATGAGATGTTTGTGTGCTCCTCCTTTTCCATTGTTTTCTTTGGAACTTGTTTCTGCCCTCCTCTCCCAGTTTCTTCTGTATTTGTTGGGTCCTGTCCTGCTTCACGATGTTCCTCCGATGTACCTCTCTGCCACCTGTTGCTCTCTTGCCCCCACTGCACTAGCACGCTGCCATTAGCGAGCACATTGGCTACCAACTGTCCACCTACAGACCTCACCCTCTGACATTCCCCGCTGCGGCAAGTAAAGCCTTGCTGTGTGTCCCGAAAGCAAAGTCTAGCCCTTCCCCCTGACTCCATCACCCTGTAGGCACAGAGGGGGCTTGTCCCTCTATCCCTATCCTGCCGTTCTTTGCTGAGAAGAAAACCAGATAGTTTCTGTGTCCCAGAATCCTTGGCACTGGTGTTGTTACTGTTTTTGGCTGTGGTGCTTCCTTGAGTGAGGTTTTCTTGGTGCTTTGGCACAGACTGCTCAATATTTAAGTCCACCTTAAAATAACTGTTTTCACTGTAGTAATTTTTACTGTAATTTTGGTGGCCAACCGAGTTTAGATATCTGTCTCCATTTCCTCCCTCTTCTTCATTTGATAATGATGACGATGATCTGGACGACTGCGCACCGTAGCTCCGGGTGGAAACTCCGGCGTTCTCCCGACACGAACTCAAAAGCAGAGCAACACACGCGAGCAAAGCTGTCCCCAACTGGTCTGGCATACCGCCCCCCTTTTATGGCAATATGGTGGTCACATGAAGCGTACACGACAAGCTGATAGCGATGTCAGAGTCGTTGTTGATCCGGACGGAGCACGAGGGATAGAAAATCGCAGTGTATAAACTGCATCCATATAACGACTGTGCAGTTCTTGTGCTGGTTAACAACACAAGGAGGAGCTGCGACAAAATGAAAAAACCTCTGTATTCTCTCCGTGTCAGAAACCATCAATCTGCGAAAAAAGTAGTGCACGTTTTATTAATGGTAATCACCGTGACAAATGTTCTCCGCTCCTAGCCACTAAGACAGACAAGTCACGACAACGAACGCGCCTCAACACAATCGCACTATACATAAACAAACATTTCATAGTGATGGGTTGTACAAACCAACAAAAATATTGTTATAACAAATTGCTTACGCGTTTCTGTCCCGTTTTTCTGGAGATACGTGAGGCGTTTTTATTCCTCTTTTAATCTACATCCTTCCGATGGCTGTCGTGAGAGAATGTGCATATTTGAGAGTGCCAATGTTTGAACTCGTCAAGAGTCAATTAAATGAGTCATTGCGCTTCTCTCCCCTCTCCGCTATTTTCTCTGCCTCCAGCACCGCTGGCCTCATCTCTGCACCTGTGCTCCACTATACTGACGTCAATACCCTCGCAAACGGCTGTCAACGATTTCTGTAAGCACTTAATAAAGAGCAGTTTTGTCAACATGCGCCGCTTAAATATTCACACCACATCAGCATTTAATAAACCCATCACCTAAATAATTATGTCGGTCGTTTCTATGTAAAGCCTTGTCAGCTTGTTTTTTTTTTTTTATTTCCGACTACATCTTGTTTGTTTCCAGTAAGTATGTCATTTTAAATATTTATAGCATTTTATTTCAGTCATTCCAAGTGTTTATGCATTAGTGATTCATTACGAAGCTTTGAGCCTGTACAGTCAGAGAAGGGGACATCTCCAAAAATACAAATATCTAATCGAGTCAAATGAAAATGACCAATTCACCTTACCCAAATGTATTTGGACAGTGCTGTCATGTACATTCAAACCGGAGGCTTGTCTCCTTAAAATTTCTTCAGCTCTGTGATTTTTTTTTTGTTTATGAAAGTTTTTAAAATTTGTGTCCTATTATTCTGCTACAGTAACACAATCTAAACGTCATGTATACTCAACCCAACGTGCAGGAAATGTTATTTTGTCTTTTTTTTCCCATTATGTTAAATTTATCACTAGTAACAGTCACCCACGCCACCGTAAACCAAAGCAGGGCAGATAGACAGACTAATCCTGTAATTACGCAAAAACGTGTACTTAAATAAACTTGCCTTTTGTAACTCGGGATATGTTAATTTGTGTATCATACACAGTTGCGTGATGTAATACTATCCAATCAACCAGTTTTTGAATAATAATAATAATAATAATAAATAACAACTCAAAATGAAAGTGCTTTAAAAGCTGCATTTAAGTAACAATACTTTTGAAACCTGTTTTAATGTCTCCCTGCTTCTCTCTCCGAAAGATTTATGAAAATAAAAATAAAAAATCTGATTATGTTTACGATATTTAAAACTGCTGTTCTAAACGGCTTCATTGGTTTTATCAAATATCAACTTTACAGGAATTAATTACATTATTACAAGTAATTAACAGATTGAACAATTAACGCGAAAGTTAAGCCAGGATGGAGGAGACATAAAAATCTCCAATGTGTGGAACCCAAGGTATAAGGCATTGGACCAACCCTTCTTGGTATGCTAACGTTATACAGAAAACGAACTTAATATAAGGACTGTAATTGTAAATGGCGATATGAACGATAAAAACCATCAGGTTGAACAGATAATGATTATATATTTTCTTTTCTTAGTTAAAATTTAAGTTTTAATAAATGGAAAACGATTTTCAACAATTTTCAAAAGGTTTGTTTAAGCTCCTGAGGAAAACCACAATGTACACTGCAATGCCACATATATAAATCGGTTTATGCATGTAATAATCTATATAACAGCAAGGTAAAATTTTTCAGGATTCAAACACAATACAATCATGCACAGAAAAATTAATTGTATAGCAACTGATTACACTAACTGAAGGAATAAAAAATCAAAAATGGACCTACATAGCTAATACCATTTCCACTTCTCAAAGTTCCTTATAGCTACTTGATCCTACGTTAAACACGTGCATTCACAATGACTGACAATACGATATTGCAGTCGTGATTTGGTTTCAGCGTTTATTGACACTGGGAGAAAGGTATCGAAATTTTGTTGTATAGTTGTGCAATGACAAATAAAGGTATTCTATTCTATTCTATTCTATTTTTGGGGACAGTGGAAAAATGGTTGCCCGCTGCTACAACCCATGGTTTTCTATGCTGGGTTTTCCAGATGAAATGTCAGTTAAAATCTCTGTTAAAACAGCTATAATACTTACTGTTAGTTAGATTCTCTGATACTACTTTGACCCCATTTGTCATATGCACATGTACTATTATTCATTGTAAGTCAGTTTTGACAAAGGCATCTGCTAAATGAATACATGTGAATGTAATAACAGCTTTGTGGCTGGGGTGAATATTACAACTTTTAAAGAATATGGTGGCAGATTTCATATAAATTAATCCTGATGTAAGAAACCTGACATGAGCTGAAAAAGGTCTAGCTGCCTTCATTTGCCCTTAAACATTTCTGAACAAACATTAGCCTCCCTTCTGAACGAACACCAGCCTTCCTCCACCTGTGAATGAACAATAATGTCAGTTTGCCTGTGAGTGAAAACTATCTTATCTGTGACCAAATTCCCTGTTTTTAAACAAACACTTGTTTGACTATGACTGAACACCAGCTTTCTTGAAAACAATTCTTAGAACTGGTTTGTGCCCATACTGCAGCCACATACATCCATGACTTCAATTCAGTTTAATTCAATTCAAGTTAATTCAGTTAAATTTTATATGGCACCTTTCACAACAAGTTGCCTCAGAACACTTTACAGGATGAAGTTACAGATGTTACAGAATCAACAGTGGGTGGATGACAACAACAGAGTAGAGGAACCAAAAGCCCCTCCTGGTTAGCTCCTGTCCATTAATAAAGTTTTTCTTTAGCCTTTAATAGGTCTCTGTGTTCTACATTGACAGCACCAGGGGCCAGTATTACAAAGTGTATATTTGTCCTGCTGAAGTGATAGAGGTCTGTTCATTCCTAGTTATTTATTATAGCAATTAAGGCAATTATTAACTGACGAACAAACAAGCAGAAAAACACAGACACAAGCACAACAGAAGACCTTTAGATATACGATTGGCTACAGCATGGTGCTGAGTAAGTCCTTGCTTTAATGGGTGCCGTGGGGATGCTCCTCATTGAGGCCCTAATGAAAGCACTGCTGACGTACGACCCCACACTGACCCAGCACGTACTTCATCCAGGGAGAGCTAATCAGACAGATGCAGTCGCAACATGGACGATAGAGAGAAGGGGGGGGCTCTCACCAACCTGGCAATTAATGCAGGAAATGGAAATGCAGTGATATCAGTGCTAACCCTCAAGCCCCCATATCAGTGTCCATCAGGACCAGGGTTCACGACAACACCATTGCTATTATTAATTTTATATATGTACTGTACATACCGTATATATATATATATATATATATATATACACACTGTGTGTGTGTGTGTGTGTGTGTGTGTGTGTGTATATACACATACACACACATATGCACACGCACACTTGAGCGACAATGACTGAATGTAGCCTGAGGAACGTAGCTCAGACATCCTATAGCAGACAAACTGACTGGCATCAGTAAAGGTGCCAGCCTGAAATATGCTTGTATTTTCAGAGAAAAAAAATCCAAAGATTGAAGAATCTGGCCATTCAGTAGATTCAGATACTCAGCTGAGTTCATTTTATTGCTGTGTGACGTTGCTAAGCTTAGACCATACCAGTTAAAGCATAACCAGGTAATAACAGTGTGCAGAAGCACATCATGACCTTTTTTTGCCCAGGCAGTATATCTCATATGGGGACCTGTTTAATCAACACAAAATTCCATAGCACTTCTAGATTATAATTTTCTGGAAAATGTTTTTCTTTAAAACTAAGTAAAAATTTTAAATACATGTTTATTTTGTTTTAGTGTCAGTTTAACTCTAAATATTGCAATGCCAAATGTGCACAGCTTGTCAACAGAGGATGAGTTGCTTGGTGACCAATTTTTTGGGTAAATTGACCATAAAGAGAAGTTTTGAATCAGCAACATCTTGGATACTTATTTGCTAGGGAAGGAGGTGTTGTTTGTAGATAACAGCACAAAAGCATTTGTTCAAGTAAAATGACAGGGAGAGACATAAAATGCAATGGAGTGGTGAGAACCCATGGTATGAATGCTGAACAACAGATTCAACACAGTTAAGGAAAGAAGGCAAAATATGTCCTTCTTAGACTGCATTGCGACCACATCCTGAGTGAGAGATGGCTGAAGTTCTGACTGTGGATGCTATTCTGTTTGGAATCCTCGTGTTTTCAGGGATTTTGGGAAATTTGTTGGTCATCCATGTGGTAAGGGAAGATAGAAAAACCCTCCCAAACTGACTGTTGAAGGGTTCACTGTGATTTTAGGCTACATATATGCATTTAAAGTACTGCTAAATTAATAAACGTAAATTTAAAAAGGAGAAGTTTGTTTTTTCTGTGACATAAATTTCTATAAAGCGTTTCAGTTGTTTTTTCTATTCTGTTATTGAGAAAACTGGCATCTTTGAAACTGTTTTCTGCACTTTTTACTCAAATCTCTATTCTGTGGGGAAAATTAATCAATTCATTGTCAATGTCTAAGAGTTGTCTTCATTTAGCATTTCCTGCAAATGTTACAGAAATTGCGATGGTCATCTGTTTGGACACAAAAAATTTGCATGTTAAGGATAATTCTGTGTTGTATGACACGTGTCCTTGGCTGTTTTGAAATTTGTGTGAAAGGAATATTTTCAACATCTCAGAGCATCTATGCACAAGTCTTGTTAACATGCAATACAGTATTCATTTCCATATTTTAAATTTTCTCTAACGCCTGAACTTTCTTTAAACAAAGGTGTACTAAAATGCTTCATGTTCTTAATTCTTACAGTGAGAAGCACTGATTTTCAGTACACCATTGCCTTTGAATTTTTGTACTATTCTAAATCTTTTAAATTTTAGCTGTCTTGCTATCAGTAGACCATTAACACAGCTGTTGTAGTGTCACTACATCCACTATGTTCTCAATATTATCCTTTACTCTCTGTTATATGAGTGTAACTACAGTGCATCCACCATATGCCCAAAATTTCTTCTGCTTGTCTTTATATCTGTTGCCTGTAAGGTCTTACCAGTTATTTTTTTCTTCAGGTACTTCACTCATCTGTAGAAACCTCCCACCACCATCTCTCACCCTCTAATGTCATCCTGGTCAACCTGTCTCTTGCCAATCTCCTGACCACACTGTTTCGCACCCTGCCCATCTTTGTATCTGACCTGGGCCTGAACATCTCCCTGGAGGATGCTGCTTGTCGGGTCTTTATGCTACTGTGGGTCTGGTGGCGGTCAGTGGGATGCTGGGCTACACTAGGCCTCAGTTTCTTCCACTGCATCACCTTGCGGCGGAAACAGGTAGCCATGTCCAGCTTCGCCCAGCAGCGAGAGCGTCGGCGCGTGCTGTTGGCTGTGGGACTCGTGTGGGGGGTGAACTTTGCCCTGTCGCTGCCAGCGCTTGTCTACACTAAGCACGTAGAGGGAAATGTCACTGTGGAGGTCATGGTGATCAGTTGCACCACGCGCCCCCTGCTGGGCTGCATGTGGGTGTTCCCCAGCGGGGCCCAGGGCGTGGCCTTTGCCTCCACCTCGCTGGCCCTCAACGAGATAACCCCTCTGGTGCTCATGGTGGGGACCAACATGATCACGCTGCATGCACTGGGGAAGCACCTTCGCAGCATTATGGCGAGCGGGCAGGTGAAGCTGGAGCACCAGGGTTCCATGGAGCGCAAAGCTGGTCAGGTCATCATGGCTCTGGTGGGCCTCTTCGTGGCCTGCTGGGTGATGCAAGTGGCCGCAGTCACCTACTATAACCACAATGGTGGGGAGCACAAGGAAGCCCTGCTGACCATCTCCCACTTCTCTGCCTCCTTCTTCACAGGTTTCAGCCCCCTGGTGGTGGCTATGGGGCATAACAACCTGAGAAAGAAGATTCAGAGCATTTTTGTGAGAACTAACAGGGAGAGAGCACCGCAGAGAACAGAGAGAGAGAACAATGTTTCAAGCACACAGACGAGAAAAACAACAGCATGAAATAACAGGCTTGTGTGACTGTGAAAGCAGAAGAACAGATAACAGGTTAAATAGCAAAGAGGAACACCATTTAATGAATTCATGCAATAACAAGCTTCCTTTAAAAAAAATTGTTTACTCTTTCATTTTTATTCTTTCCATATTAAGTTGCAGCTACGTAACATTACCAGAAAACACAAGTATTTATTTCATTCTACTGAAGAGAAGTATGATTAAAAAAAGGTAAACACTAGTTCTCAACCACACTAGGTACATGAAGTCCACTGTCATCCCCATTTAGTTGTCAAGCATTTGCCTAACATCTGGCATATGCATGTGAGATGTTAGCTTGTTCTACTTTAGAGGGTATTTTTTACAGTTGTCTGTTAATCACACTCTTTTGTGCACACATTAAATGATAAGAAACATTGAAATGGTTATAGTTCTGTCACAGAGCACAGGTCAAGCAGAGAGTCCACTTTTAAAAAATAGTACTTTATTAATCCCAGAGGAAAATTACTAAAATTAATTCTCTGCTTTTAACCCATCCCTGGTAGAGTTTCAGTAGACAGCCAAATGCAGCACCCAGGGAGCTAGTATTTGAGTGTCTGGCTCAAGGACACACCTGGCTGGCCTTGGATTTGAAACAGATGACTTCCTCATCCAAGCCTGATGTTCCACCCACTTAACTGCCAGGCCACTATAATCTATCACCTCTTGGAGTTGATTGTAATACCACCTTGATATTATTCACAAGGATTTTAAAGTGTTGGTAGTCACGGGATGCTATTCAATGGCTTCAACTAATCATAATGACCTGGCTGAGGCCTTTTTGTCATTTCCAAATACATGAGGATGATGATGATGATGATGATGATGATGAACAGACTATTCACTGTTTTCAGTGCTTTACATTGTGTTGTCATTAAATTCAATATTGGCACCTGCAATTCAACATTAATTTATAAAACATTGTGTATTAGGAAATAAACCTAGGTTCAAAACATTTGATAGACACAATGTGACGAAAATGGCCTTATTTCAGGTAAAGGGACATAATCATAATCTTGTCTAACGCACAGTTGTTTTGTGACGTGGTTACATGAGAACTACATCCTCAGATTATTCAGTCTGTAGCTGTACTACTGTGGGTCTCACTATCAAAGAACTAGTCAGAAAACAACTTTAAAAGGCTCATGCTCGTACAACTTCAAAACACAAAGTCATCCATGTCAACTTCAGCACATTATGGGTTTAAATACATTGCTTCTTACCAGATTACCATGTTTTAATTCTTTTTCCAACATTAGAAAATTCACTGGTCATTCTTCCGATTTATATCTTATACCGACGTTATCATGTTACACTAGCACGTCTAATAAACAGAGTTACTCTACAGCTCAGTACAGATCATAGGATATACAAGAATACACACAATAAACGCTACAGATTCTGGAACCACCAGACACATTAAATGCTTTCTTCACAAAATCAACATTTCTCTTTCTATTGAAAAAGAAAATTGTCCAAAAATATGAAATGCATGACAGGAGTGCTGTTTAGTAGCTTCACCCTGTTTTAATAATTTCTCTGGTTTTTATATTTCACAAATGCAAAACGTTTCTCCTTGAATTTTACAGGCATTTTAAAACTAGTAATAAATCCTAAATAACATTATCTGGAGTTCCATTTAAAGCAATTCTTTCTTGTCTCCTCAAGTGGGTATTTATCGTCACCTAAAGTAACAACCAATAGCCTATAAAAAGAAAAGGTCATTAACACAATTAAACTCAGGAACTTTGGTTTGTGTTTGACTCCTCCTGTTTCAGCTATGTAGTACTGTGGTTATAAAATACTGTTAAAGCTTTCTCGCTTGCTGAGGGCTGCAGTGTTAATTGGATGTTTGATAACAATTCCTCAGACTCTATCACTTGCTTAATGTTCTGTGCTGTTTGAGAGCACAAGAAAAAGAAGGTTGACCTGGGAGAGCAGAGACCAATTAAAAAACACAAGCTCTCAGTTGTAGGAGTTGAGAAGACACATTACAGACAATATAGAGATTAAGATCTTCCTCTGTGTTGCACCCTGTTATAGGGATTATTAAAAGCGTGCATTTTTCACAATTATTTAACTGTATTTCTCCAGTTCACACTCCTTGTTCATAAAACTGTAAAAACACAGCAATCAAAAGTCTCACATAACTGGGAAACTCAATGACAGCCAGAAAAAACAACTCTGTCATTAATAGGTAATCCTTCAGCTAAATGTAACTTTGTGCCCAGAAGTAAAAAAAAAACATACAGTTCAAAAAACTCGTGTCTCAACACTGCTGTGAGCAATCAATAGCCTTTTATTGGCTGACGTAGCAACAGCACTTCTGATTGGCTGACATATCCATTGCACTCACAACCTGCAGTTTTTCACGTACACACTAAAAATAGTTTTATGAACATCACATCAACACCCAAAAGAAAGACAGAAAACTGATTTTTAAAAACTTTACGCCCTTCTCTCATATTTTGCTGATGTGTTGAGTCTATTTTCCAGATCCCTTCACACAAATCTCTTCCCAGATTGCTGCATGAATTTTACAAAATTAGTACATAGTTTTCTGTTCCAGACAGAGGGGCTAAATTTACATACTTTTGAACTTTATGACTTATACACAGGACACAGGTGTGCTCATATGCTATGAAGAACACTGCTGAACAGGACAGAATATAACAGAGACAAGGCAGAAGAGGAAGAAGAGGGCCAAAGAAAACATTTGTTAAGGCTTAACCCTGTACTGTTTTCTGAATTGTGTTTTTAACTGTATTCTCAGGTGGTCATGGAAGCTAGCCAAAGTACAACCACATCTGTGTATATAATCTGGCCACTTAAAAAAATAGTAATTTACCATTTATATTGTATATTGTAGTACTGTATGCTGCTGTGGTACAATACATTTTGTTGTTTAGTTTATAAAAATTAATGATGGCACCCAAGTAGTATACAGAACTGAAAGACAACAACCTGAAGAGGCAAATCACAGCTGCCGTCAGGACAAGAACCTCCTTCATACCAAGATAATGAAAAAAAAAACAAATCTGTAACATTTTAGTTTCCAAAGGAGTTCTGAACTAGTGGTTCCAATACAACTGTGTAGTCTTATATTTCTGGGGTAATGTAGTTCATTAGTAACCATGACCCTGTACAGCAGCACTCTCCAACCGTTTTTGCACCATGAACCGGCTACTGTGTGTGCGTATAATCAAGCATCATAAAGTGCATAATAAATAGAACTTGCCATAACGCAGTATCAGTGGGAGCACTGAGCCCGTTTCCCTGCACCGAGACACAGGATCAGTGGGAGCACTGAGCCCGTTTCCCTGCACCGAAACACAGGATCAGTGGGAGCACTGAGCTCATTTCCGTGCACCGAGACGCAGGATCAGTGAGAGCACTGAGCCCGTTTCCCTGCACCAAGACGCAGTATCAGTGGGAGCACTGAGCTCGTTTCCCTGCACCGAGACGCAGGATCAGTGAGAGCACTGAGCCCGTTTCCCTGCACCGAGACACAGTATCAGTGGGAGCACTGAGCTCGTTTCCCTGCACCGAGATGCAGTATTAGTGGGAGCACTGAGCTCGTTTCCCTGCACCGAGACGCAGGATCAGTGGGAGCACTGAGCCCGTTTTCCTGCACCGAAACGAACCTATCTAAGGGTGATGGCAGACGATGGGATACAATCTCCTTTTTCAAAGAAGCTCTTTGGGGATGTTTGTTTTTTACTCATTTTAGACAGGGCTAGTTTGTGGACTTAATTTATGAGGCATCAAAATTGTGAAAGAGACAAGAAGAGACATCACAGAAGTGATGGGGAGATGATCTCGTATTTTTTTTTTTTATTTAACACCTTACAGACTCCAATACTCAATAAAATGGAATTACAATAAAAATAAAAAAAGTTTTTTATTCTTTCTGTGCGGCCTGGTACCAAATGATCTACGGCCCAGTACCGATCTGCGTTACAGTGGTTGGTTACCGCTGCAGTACAAGATAAGCAGATGGATGAATGAATTTCAGTCGCACATTGTGCAGACAACATGACCATTTTCAAACTACAACAGTAATGTTTTTCTGAAGTGATTAACCCATGGTGCAGTTGTAATACTAGACATGCAATCACACACTCACACACCTCAAAACGAGGAAATGAGTAGAACATTATTACCATCTGGGCCACTGTGCCAGGTCAGTAAATGGTAATGTATTTCTCAGTTGCTTATGTACTATGACCAAATGTGCACAATGCAATCAGATTGGGATACTTACCTGACAGGGGAGACACCATGATCATGAAGGTGGTTTTCTCAGTGTAAGAAATCAAGTGTATTTTTTCACTGACCTGGTGGCTTAATGGGTGGACCATCAGCCTGAGCTGTCAAAACCTCCTGGTTCAAATCCCAGCCCAGCTGCCAGACATATCCCTAAGCAAGACAATTAAATGCTAGCTTCTTGTGTGTTGCATGTGGCTGCTCTCTGCTTCCCAGGGAGAAGGGTTAAATGCAGAAAACAGGTTCTTTGTATGTGATTAACATACTTGGGCATAAATCTTATTCCTTCACCTTTTCTATCATCGTGGAGCAATGCACAGGCTGTGCAAACACATTCTGTTTGCTTCAACTCAATGTGCAATTCAGGTTGACTCTCTTCACAAAGACCTTCATTCAGCTCTTGATGGGCAAGCACAAAAATAATTGTATTAGCATTTGGCCCATTATTAGGCTACTAATATGCAAATCACCTTGTAATTACACTGAAACCAGTGAAGACTGAAGATACATAGTATCAGAGGTAGGGGAAAAATTGAAGAAAATAAATTTAAAATGAAATTAGGTATTATAATTAAGAATGCAGTGACAATTAGTAAGGTAATCAAATGCTGAATGGTTATACAGGAAAAAGGTCAGAGAATGCAACCCAGTTTGAGACAGTTCCCTGTAGCTGGAAATGTCCCAATCCTTTGGAAATGAACAAGATCAGGAGGTTTATTTACAGAAGTATCTTACAGGATTTCTGGGCTTTTATATCAACAATATATCAATGGGTCAAGCACCAGGCTAGGAGGTAGATGTCGCTCCCAGTCCCTGGTTCAAATCCCAGCCAGGTGTGTCCTTGAGCAAGACACTCAATGCTAGCTCCCCAGGTGCTATATGGCTGCTCCTCCCAGGGGGATGGGTCAAATGCAGTGGACAAATTTTGTTGTGACATGTATATGGATGCAATGACAATAAAAGCTTATTATTATTATTAAGATGTTCAAAAGTAGTTTCTGTTTTTGCTTTGTTTTGTATGTATACATGAATTCGAATAGGATTCAAAGGTGACCAGGACTTAATGGGCAAAGCTGACTGCTCACCTGATAACAAGAGGCTGAAATAGTGAACAGGGTACTGGTATATAACACCATAGGACTCAATAATTTCAATACCATATACTAGAGAATGTATAGCCTATATAGAGGTAAGCTATAGTTCTCCATTACAGTAGTATAGTACTGTGGACATCTTTCATAAGTATGTAAGAGAATAGAGTTCCACTATACTTTACTATAAAAGAAATACACAGCAGGTGAGTCCTCATTACTGTGTGTCAATATGTCTGGGCACCATCTGAGCGGGATGCCTTGTTAGAGCTGCTGTCACCTAGTGTGCACCTGGAGCAAAGAAGGAGAATATAGTGCTATTTCCATTCACAATCTCCAATATGAACTGTGTATTCTATAATGTTAGCATGCCCAGGAGATTTTTTCCTGGATTTTTTTCCAGGGGGTTGGGTTAAATGCAGAGTACAAATTTCATTGTGACATGTATATGTATGCAATGACAATAAGAGCTGATTATTATATTTCTACAAAGAAATCAAAAGCACAGATATGCTCCATTTTTCAAAGAAAGGGCAAGCTACATAATGCAATGCAAAAGATATGGTTTTCTACCTCTGTCTAATCTCGAGACAGCCAGCATGCTGGTAGGTGAGTAATCATGGCCTTTACTACAGCCCGGATGCGGCGGTGTCCAACAGCCAGCACCACTGGAGACAGAGCGATAAATGTGGAGTTGGCAAAGCGTGCAACAATGGACAGGATTTGGGCTTGGAGACCGTTGTAGTTGTAGTTATTGATGGTGATGATGCTTGTTCCCCAGGACACTACAAACAGTGTTACGAGGGCTAGAATCACCTGAAGAGAATAGGAAAGTGTGTGTGTGTGTGAGAGAGAGAGAGAGTGCAAGAGAAAGAGAGAGAAAAGCTAAGGTAAATACAGGCACCAATCACAGACCAAAGTTTTGACCCTTTCTTTGAAAATCCCTGCCCTTCACCTTGGCCGCCTGCCTTTCAGCTGGTATTCTGCGGACACCCAGGATTTTCTTCACTGGAACCCCCACTTTGTGCACACGTCCATGCCCGTAGAGGGTATAGAGGGACCTCAGATTTGTGACGGACATCAGGACAATCGGAAACATCTCGTGGATTATCAAGGAGGCAGTAGAGTACATTAGGCCTGTGTTCTGCGATGGGAAGCTCCACACGCAGCCCAGCAATGGGCGTGTAGTGGCACTGGTCATGAACAACGTCTGAAATAGGTTAATGAGAAACAAGGTGAATACATTCATAGTCAGCTATCTTTTTCATCCCTCACTTTACTCATTTGTTTAGTTGATATTTTACCCAAGCAATACTGAGCAATATTTCTCAGCTGCAGAGGTAAATACCACTTAAGATTCACATCTTACTCCAAGTTTTCCAATACTTGAAGTGCAGCCTTAAAAAAAATATTTCAACCTTTTGCATTTAAACAAAAACACATTATACACAATGTAATTAACAAAACACAAACACAAAGAAAAGAGAAAAAAATAAATATCAATAAATGACAGTATTAACAATAAATAAAATTAAAAAATTAAAATAGTCACGAAACGGGGTTTCTGTTCTACCAATTACAAACCATTATATCACCAATCCTGTTCATGGTTTAGATCAGGTGTCTGCAACCTTCACTACCAAAAGAATCATTTTTGGTCCCTCTCCCATTACAGGGAATGCTACTGCAGAGGGGTGGAAGAGCCACATGCGGCTTCAGAGCCACGGGTTGCTGACCCTGTTTTAGACAACACACAGCTGTAGGACTCAGTTAAGTTAAACGGCATCAAACAGTGTTAGGAAGTGTTGCCACATTGCCAAAAAACATTTTAGCTGAGATGAATCTGTTCCATCTTGATAAAAGAAAAGAGTCTCCCTGAGCTGAAGTGCAGCTTTCTACCACAACACCTTCCTTGGTAATGTTCTTCTGACTAAGAGCAGGGATCTTTTTCAAACAGTTCAGTTAGAACAGGCAGAATATTTGTTGCTGGAACATAGAAACCTATTTTAAATCAAATAGCGTTAATAACAACACCACCAGAACTCACCTCTGTGACGTTCGGTTCACCCTTCTTGGAGTAGACATAGGCAGGGAGAGAGTACAGCAGGTTCAGGGTCCAAACCAGGCCCAGGCCCAGAAACAGGGCTTTTGGAAAGCCCCGGTGACCATGTGCTTTGCTGTGGGCTGGCGCCAGGCGATGCAGTGTGTAGTGGTGGAATGCGCTGAGGTAAAACGTCGACCACACGTTGGTGCTGCGCAGCCACACCCATGCAGCCATTAACATGCGGCACCACTCCTTGGAGAGACTGACCTGGACAGCACAGACCAGAGGTGAGAGAGAATGATAAGCAGAATGTCATCATGCATGAGAGGCCCATCACAAACCACAGGGTCAAATGAAGAGCAGCCTTATTGAGGCAAATATGCATTTTTGGAGCTCGTTTACAAGGAAAGCAGTGAGTCAGAGACCACTTGAGAAGAACCGCAGCATTACTCAAAAATTTAAACAACATTCAAACACAAAGGTCCGTTTTAAGTACCAATATGCAAGCGCTCAACTGCAAAGTAAAACAGTTAAATACAGAGATACGCTAAGCAGAAACCTAGACCAGTTAGACAGAGGGAGTTGTTTCTCTCCCTTTTTCCAAGTCTGGTCGAGTTTGAACAGTGTGAATTGCTAAAGATTTTATTAACACTGTCTTTTGCAGCTAAGCAGCCATCTCTACATGTAACTGATTACTGTAGCTGACCGGTCATACCTACATGTAACTGATTACTGTAGCTGACCGGTCATACCTACATGTAACCGATTACTGTAGCTGACCAGTCATACCTACATATAACCGATTACTGTAGCTGACCAGTCATACCTACATATAACCGATTACTGTAGCTGACCGGTCATACCTACATGTAACTGATTACTGTAGCTGACCGGTCATACCTACATGTAACTGATTACTGTAGCTGACCGGTCATACTCCAGTACTGCACCTGAACATGCACATACAAGTGAGGATTTCATGTAGATACTGTATGTTCCACAAGCTATAATTTGTTTTTAGTTTGCCTCAATTTTAAATAAATTCAAAAAATGAATATAAAATGTTGCATCTAATTGTTAAAATTAACCACTGGTATGTTTTAAGTCAGCCAGAAACCTACTAAAACAATTATTTCTTAAATATGCTCCCTGCAGTTCACTAGAACAAAGACAAAAGTTAAATATTTAGAATAAAAAAATTCCATCCTTCAGAATATTCATCCTTCCAAACATTTATCCTGGTGGAGGTCACAGGGACCCCATCCCAGCCAGGATAGTGACTCCTTCTAGTCCTAATTGCAGAAACTTGGAAGAAGGGGAGTTGAAGTGTTGAAGAATGACCTGGTATGAGTAAGATAGGGTACATATTACCTAATCAACAGTTTACAGAAAGAATAACAGTCCTGTGCTTATATAGTGCAAGCATTAGGACCCCTTGCATTTTTAGCATTGATCATTGCATGAATGTAAACCATACAAAGTGTCTGGCTGAGTGGCGCATTTATTTGTAAGTATCTCAGTGTAGATCCATGCAGCAGACAATGTGAGGCACCAGCGAAATACCTCACGTTTTGATTGTACCTGGAATCCTGCATCAGCCAGCACCAGGAAAATATTCCTCACCAAGGACACCATGAGGTTGGACAGTGCCATGTTCACCAAGATGATGTCAGAGCTGGGTGCCCGGCGGCCTTCTCGCAGCACGTTCTCCCCCACAACCCCGATTACCACGGTGTTTCCTACAATGCCGAACACCACCATAATGATGTAGAAGGTGAGCTGTACGACAGAGACGGCTGACATGGCCTCAGTCTCTTGCTGTCACCTGCCTGTGGTACTCTCCGTTGGCCTGTGTGCTCCTGAATCACTCTGCGTTTTCAATTGCCTATGTAGAAGTTCTTGCTATAGCTGTGGCATTGTACTAAATATGTGCTTGGTCTGTGCATCCCGCTCCTCTTCCTCATATCCAAATGTGTGTTTCTCTTTGTCTCTCTCTCTGTCACCCTCTGCATACCCCTTGTTTTATAATCACTGCTGCCATATCTGAAGTAATCATAATCTCCATGTATCACCCAGGGAAGCTACAAAACTAAACTCCTGTAGCCAGTTGGGACTGGTGAAAGGGGATCACTCATGAACCAGGATAACTTGACGTTCAGTCATCTGTCCTGCAAATGCGACAACATTCCCCAGACAATTTCACTCTGTAAATGTCCCATTCTATATGAGAGCACAGAAAAAGGCTGCTTGAGGTAGGAGAGATCAATTAAAATATGGGAGGTCTTAGTGCTGGGAGCTGAATAAGCATGTTATCAAAGCTTTAGAGATTAATTTACTTTCCTAATTGTTTTACACCTCGTTAGTGGTGCAATTAATTAGAACACGGACATCCTCAGTACCTCTCTCATTTGAATCTAAAAAACAGCGATGACCTCACTGGTCAGAAATAAGGACCAGTGAGACTTGTAATGCTTGGGGGAAAACCTGTGCCAAGAGAACGTTTTCAGTTACAACCTTCAGTTAGAGGACTAAGCCATTAATGGTGTCCTTTTTCAGATGCACTTCATAGAACAGACAAATTTCTGACAACCTCAAAGCTGATTTTAAAAGGAATGAAGGAAATCAGATTCTGTAGCCAAGTGTGTGGGTTGTTTATGAGGAGTTTGTTCTTTGCATTTAACCCATTCCCCTGGGGGGACCAGTGGGCAGTCATTTTCAGCACTCAGGGGGCTAGCACAGAGTGTCTTGGTCAGGGACACACCTGGTAACGGGGCAGGGATTCAAGCCAGGAGACTTCCGCACCCCAGCCTCATGCTCTCCTCACAGAGCCACCTGGCCACTTACACAGCTATGATGACTTCACTGGTGTCATTTTGTTTTTACAAAATGTATTTAGGGACAGAACGATGTTGTATCAGTGAGGTATCACTGGTGCACCAACCCCTGTTCTCCTGACACTGATACATTTATAGTAATATGGTAATGAGGGCAGGCAGCACAGTGACTCAATATGTTAAATCTGCCCACCTGCACGGCTATCAGGTTTACCTTAGATAAGTGTGTGTCTGTGTCCAGCTCTTTACATTGGGTTCCTGTAGAGACGCAGTCACGGACCAGCATCCCGCTCATGTATCTCCTATTCCATCTGGGCTGTAAGAGTCTGTTACCCAGGATCCTTAACTGGATACAGCTTGTAAAACTGTCACCTTCAGACGCTGAAATATTACTTTTGTGATCTGGAGCAAACTATATCTCACCAAAAGTCAGCAGTTGAATAATGGATGATAATTTTAATAAAATCCAAAATCACAAAAAAAAACTTTGATCTAACCCAGATTCCTGGGAAAACAGCAATCAGCTTCAATAGAACTATAGTAAAATTCCAATTTATGACGTGTCAGGGATTTTTCACTAAAGGTTCTGTCAATGCTTAGTTCAAAATTAGCCGTTCTGGGTATGAAGGCACACATCGAGAATATGTTATCATGGGATACAAGTCAGAGATCTGACGATTCTACACACATGACAAATGATACAATAGTGAAGTCTACAAAAAATGTTCTTTATTAAAAATAGGTCTCTTAGAAAAAAAAATAATAAAGCTGGTATTGTCCTGATACCCGTTCACCATGTTTTCAATAACCTGCCTTATGAAGCACATGTTACCATGGTTATTGCTCCATGTGTTATGCTTCTTTATACAGTAATTTTGTACTTGCCCCAGGAGTACTACAGCTTCTCCAGCTCTGTAAACAGAACCTGGAGCTACTGGGCCACTGTACAGGTGTAACAAAAACCTCAGATGACTTTCAGGTATTTGTACAAACTCTCATCAGGCAAGGAACAGCAGCTTGAAAGTCATCAAGCTGGACAATAAGGTTCATATAATTTCACAAGCTCAATATTCTGTTTAGAGCTTCACCACAAATTTCAAACAGACCCTTTTCTTTGGTCCACAGTTCAGTGTGGAAGGGTAGAAAATCAGATACTTAGCATGGTCATCAAACCATTTTGTAACATGTCACCACAAACTGCTGAGTTATTGAACAAAGGTTAAAAAAAAAAAAAAAAAGGCAGTAGACAGAGTTACTGGGTTTCACAGATTAAGCACAGATTTTCATCTGCGGAAATGTGGAGGTGGTCATGTGACAAGCAGGACAGCAGGCAGGTCGTTCTGTGACGTCCTCTTGCCAAGGCAGTGCTTTCTCTGTCATCTCCTGCGTGCAGACAGCCTGTCCTTATGGGCCCTCTCCAGCTCTCTCTCTCTCCGGTGACCCCTCGACCCGTCTCTCTCCCTCTCTCTGTCTCGCTCTCGGACGCACAGCTGCTTCCTGCGGTGGTGGGGAGAGAGGGAACGACCGGGAGAAGACACGCTACGGCTGCGCCTGCAAGGAGGGGGGAAATGGGTGACGTCAAATTGGTTGCCAGGTCTCCCCCAGCACCCCCCCCGCTACCTTCAGCTTCAGCCAAAGCACCACTCACCTGCGCCGGGGGCTGTGGGAAGGAGAGGTGTGGGACGCCTCTCTCCTTTCATCACTGCGACTCAGCCTGCTTTTCCTGCGAAATACACAAAGGCTGAGAGAGGGGAGGAGCCAGAAGTCTTATTTTAGCAAAGTGACATAATAATACTGGTGGCTCAATGAGTAGCTCATCAGGCTCGGATGCAGAAGTTTCTCGGTTCGAATCCCAGCCCAGCCACCTGGTGTGTCCTTTAGCAAGACTCTCAGCGCTAGCTTATTGTAACGTGTATGTGAAATTTTGTCACTTACAACATTTAAAAAGCGTCTGCTAAATGATTAAAAAATACTGTTACAGTGACACAACCAAATTGTACTTTTACACTGCGTACACACAAACACACTTGCAGTAACTCAACATGGTCATACAACTGCTGGCCAATCATAATCATATTACATTCAATGTTTGTGTTAAATCATAAGCTACAGCAGTTACAGATTTTAAATAATGCTATTCGTTTAACTCTGAAATGCTACTGCTAAAGCTCAAAGAGATTACATACAGGAAAGGTGGCTTCTCGCCTGACATTTCTAACTGAAGAAAATTGCTTGCATAAAATCAGGTTTGTGGAGCAAAAACAACACGCACATGTACACACAGAGACATACAATTGCATGTGGTAAACATGGTCCATGGTGAAAGTGAAAGCAACACCTTTAAGGTGCAGCTCGTGCAAGCACGTTCTTACCCTTCCCCGTTGATGAGCTTCCGGGATGTCGCCTTTAGGGCAGCCTGGGTCCGGGGTGAATCTCTGCTCATCTGCCCACTTGCAGGAGAACCTGACAGAGACAGGGACTCATTTTCAGCCTTCACCTCTACAAACACGACACCCACTTTGCTCTGTAGCCTTAGTGTAGTTAACTGCTCTAAGCTGACTCTGTCAAACAGGACTAAAACCCGTGTGTGTGTGTGTGTGTGTGTGTGTGTGTTCACCCTGCCCCCGCCAACCTAATTTCACAGGTTCCTGTTAGCGTTGTGTTATACCTATTAGATTCCCCAGCTTATATGCTTATATGAAAAACTGATTCACAGGAAGAGGTGCTGAGGATGAGAGGAGTTGTAAACATGGTTTCTAGCTGAGAAGCAGGGCTTAGTTGGGCTGTCCTGACCAGGCAGGCCAAGACAGAGGCAGAAGTGGGCCACCGTGCTCACCTGTTTTGGAGGCAGGTGAGAAGCTGGTGGGTGTCTCCAAGGTGGGAGTGCCATTTGGCAGCAGAGCTCCGGTGATTCCGGGCTTAGAACGGGCAGCATCCAGAGCCTGGCGGCACATGGCCACACGCTCCTGGAGGGCGGACAGCGGGATGGATGGAAGCGAGTAGAGCCGCAGCACACGGCAGCAGATCTGCCTCAGGTCTTCCTCTGTGGCACTGAAGAGTAAGAACCAGGGTGGGGAGCTGGGAAGTGGGATCTATACGTGCAAAGGGGGGGGAGGGGCATTAGTGTGCACTTGTGTACAGGCTTGTCCATGTACCCTTCTAACATGCACAGGTGTGACACACCTGCAAGATTCGGGCAGACAGGTAGATGCAGGCGCAGGCCACCGTCTCCGACCTGAACCTCAGAAAGACGTCTGTCCGCAAGCTATCATTCATGTAGTTCCTGACACGGCAGAAACGGCAACGTCAGAGGTGGTCTGTAAAAAGGCAGTAAGCAACGGAAAGAGGGAACGCAGGCTCTCACCAGGCCATTTGGACCAACTTGTTGTTCTTCTCACACTCCAGCACCTGAAGATACATCACGATGATCTACAACACAAAGATGGCGACACACATCTTTGGAGATAAAACTAGAAGGTTTTAAACAAAAATATGCCCACTAATTAACCACAACACTCACTCCTTCCCTCCTCGGTTATTAAAATAGGTATTCTTTCAGTGGAACTTTAGACAGTCAACAATCAGCGGCCTAAATTAATTCATAAGTTACTCTCTCATTTTTCATCTTCAATATCTCCTCATTTAATAAGTAAAATTGTAACACACAGGAACCTTGTTAGTGTAGCTCAGCTTAATTAGTGCTGGCCAGTACAGCGTGACCTGGACATGTCAACACAGCCATGAACAGAAACAAGAATAAGCTTAATTCAGATATCAGAGCTCAAAATTTTCAAAATGCTACTAACCTAGTCCGTAGGCATTTCAGAAGAGCAGGCAGGGCTCACCTTGTGTGGGTGTTTGACATGCACGCAAAAGCCCAACTCCTTTAGCAACTGCCTTTCTGCCTTGATCACCTGATTCTTCAGGTTAATGTAGTTGCCATCCAGGACAAGCGGTGTCATAGCCCTGTTGGTTAGCAGCAGGCACCAAAATACCCTTATCCCAAAGCCTGGCTCACAAAAATTCAATGCTGGCTACTTTTCTAAAGAGGCATACATAGATTGGTTTTGTTAATTGACATCTAGAGATAAACCCCATGACGTTCTGGGCAGCAGACACAGGCATCCTCACCTGTGCTCTCGGGTCTGCTTCAGTCGATGGAAAACATTAATGACGTCGCGGATCCTCCGTGGCTCCTCCTCGATCTTCGAGGCAAGATGAACGCACGCCATCGCCACTGTCTGGGAATGCAGAGGGGAAATCGAGTGGGCATCCAGGCAAACTGGCACATGAAATGTCCAGAAGTTACACTGACAGAAACAATCCCATGGAAGTTATGAACAGAGAGCGGTACTGCACTAAGATGCAGACAGGGCTACAGACTGCATCAGAGACTGGCATACAGCACAACATCATCAGTGCTTGTGGGCGGGTGCACACTACAAGGATGAACACCCATGAAAGAGTACTTAAATTCTTAACAGCAGCCATACCTCCACACAGTGCCTGATGAAGGACTTGCAATAGAAGAATCTTTGAAAAATAATCTGCCCCGTCGCCATGGCGACCTGAATAAACACAACCACACGTACAAAATTTTACTTTAAACATAACTATTAAAGCCCAGAACCAATCTCTTTAGTGTATGTAAAACCTGCATCGCTTTCACGTTATTCTCCGGTTTTCGCTGACCTGCGGCAGTCTCAGCAGTATCCCCGCGGCCTGGACGAGCTCACAACCCTGTTTCCTCAACAACTCTTCTGTCTCCGCTGGTAGTCCATGTTCAGTCGATGGACTTCGAATTAACAGTTCATGTGGTAGGAGACAATTGTCTAGCGTAAGAAAAACCCCAGAATACCGCTTATTACCTATTAAAATCCCATCCTCTGCCTCACCAGGAATTCTCAGTTCTCCAGTCGCCATATCAGAATCACCTATAAGGGTCGCGTCGAGTCTCAGAGATTATGACGTCACAACAATTGCAGTCTACAATCCAAATCCGGTCCGGTTAAAATTTTTCAAAATAAAGGTTTGAATGCTACAACTCTAGAAATGTTAATATACATAAATGAAATGCACATCTAGTCTGTATGTTAATTTTAAAATATTTATAATATGATTGTAGACTAAAACAAATATTATCGAAACGTTTAATTATGTTCAAAAAATGAAACAATAATACCTACATGTCGCTGCATTTTACTTATTAATTAGGTATTAATTAGGCTTGTTAGTTTTTGTGAAATATAATTTCCTGACCAATTTAATGAAATATTTATAATATTTTGAAAAGATTGTTATTTCATAAAAGTGAGCATACACTAGAGTCACCATACCCCTGGCATTTTGCTGAACTACTGTTTTAATGTCACCTTTTTGTTCGGCCTCTGCTGCAGAGTCTACAGTAGACCATGGCCTTGAAAATTCTTTATGAATTATTATTTATAGCGGTGTAATGTAACAACGTAATAAAACTTTGTTACAGTACTTAAGTATTTGGGGGAGTATATGCACTTTACTTGAGTTTTTAAATTTCTGTTGACTTTTTACTCCGCTACTTTTATAAAATAAAAATGCATACTTTTAGTCTGATACATTTCCCACTTGGCATTTCAGTCACTTACTAAATAACAAAATAAATAAAAAGAAACACATAAAAACATGCTCTGAACCTTTTGGTTTTCAATCTGTGAGCTCAGAATAACATACTCAGGCAGGTGAGCAGCAGAAAGAAGTTATCATGGAAGCAGCAGCATCCTCCTCTAGGCATAGCTGCCCCAACACCTGCTACGTCTGCTATCATAACCTGTCCGACAGCAGTTCCTGCTTTACATTTTGAAGGCCTTAGTTTATATATATATATATATATATATATATATATATATATATATGTACTGGTGCTCTTCTTTGTGTCATTTTAAAATTGTGTATTTTTTTTCATAATACAGTTCTAATGAAACAATTTAAGAAAAGCAAGTAAGAAAGTAAGAAGAAAGGAGTTTATGTACCATAATGTATACTGTACATGTGTTGCTGTATTTTAGTAATTGGTATATATATTCATTCCTTCATTCATCTTTTATATGGCTTCATCCTTTTAAGGATCATGGGAAGCCTGGAGCCTATCCCAGGAGACATAGGGTGCAGGACAGGGGACATCCAGGGCAGGGTGCCAAACCACCACAGGACAGACACACACACACACACACACACACACACACACACACACACACTACGGGCAATTTCGAAGACACCAATCAACCTAACTCGCATGTCTTTGGATTGTGGTAGGAAACCCACCAACCACAGGGAGAACATGCAAACTCCACGCACACAGACCCAAGGTGGGAATTGATCCCCAGGCCTGGATCAGTGCTAACCACCACGCCACCATGCTGCCTATTGGTATATATTATTGTTGCAAAATAAGTCACTGACATCCACCAATTTACTGATCAATTGATCAATTTTGGCTGAAATTACACCAGTTCAGATCAGTGGAAAACTGATCAGCGCATCCCTGCTTTTTACTCCTTTGTAACCAAAGTGAGGCAATAACAGGGATTCTGACACCAGGGAATACCAGCATCTCCAGCATCTCTCACCCAGGCTTGTACACAGAAGGAGCTCCTTCCAAAGGTGGAAAGTAATGTGCACCCCACATTAACAGATGTTATCTATCATGTTTATGAAAATAATGTAATGTTTTCTCATTGTCTGATTAGGAATATCTGCATTAAAGAATAATAATTTTGAAGCACATTAGAAAAAAAAAACTTAAAAAATATTCCTTACATTACTATTTCAAAATTCTTAATAAGATTTAAATTTTTTTGTTTTTTTTTTTTTTTGTAAAAAAATAAAATATCATACCCTATGACTCTAGGCAGTTAAGCGAATGGATGAATGGACAATATCATACATGACATGAATGCCAGTGCACGGATTTTGAAAAGGATAATCATAAAATAAACTGATATGACAGTGAACATGATGTTTGGGGAAATTACATTTCCAGATTTTCTAGACAGGTAAAACTCTTTAACCTGCATACCAAGCACCATGTATGTTAACCTTACAAAAAATGAAAATTCTAAAGCTAAACCCCACAAAAATATGGATGAGAAAAGTTCACCCCATCCAGTCTGACAGATTCAGAATATTTGGTAGAATTTGAATTGCTGATGAAATTGAAATATGCAAAGCTGGCAGATGAGTAACCAAGAGTCTGGCAGTTGTTAACACTTCTAAAACTGGTCATACAAAGTAATAAATATTGAAACCTCAGTATACAATTTTTTATTTATAGTAAATTAAAAGAAATTCCTACATATTAATCCTTCATATTATTATAATAATGAGATACTGGGTGTGGATTGATGGAAAAACAGTCAATGGAAACTGTTTTAAGTAAGACACTACAAAATGTAGAAAATTTTACCTTTTTCAGTCAGTAAGTCATCTTCTATACCGCTGATTCCTGGTGAGGGTCGCGGAGAAGCCTGGAGCCCATCCCAGAACACGTAGGGCACAGGGCAGGGGGCACCCAGGGCCTGGTGCCAACCCACCACAGTTACCTTTTTCATAGCCTTTTAAATTACAATTAAAATTGTGGACATGTCAATACATATTTGCTCACATATGCTACTTTCACTTGTATTGGTTTTCAATTATTTGAAGTCACAAAAGCTGTACTGTTAGAAGTGTTTTATAAAATGGTACACACTACTGTACAACACTTCAGACAACAATGTTGTATTTAAATGTGCTGCATAAATACCATTGACATTGGCATTAGTTTTTGTTCTCTTACTTCTAAGTGTTTGTGCTTTTCAGGCTCAGTTAAAACATGTTGGAGTTTGCTTTTATTTGGGTACTATACAGGAGACAACTTCAAGTTTCTATACACAAAGACTTTGATAACTATATGAGTTTTAGGATAATTTTTTAAAGTCACAAGGAAATTCTACAAGAGACTGTCTCACTGCTGCCACAAAATCACTGTATGACAGGTCATTCCAGTACCAGCCTCCAAAACTTACATACAATTTTGAGATATTAAACATGACAGTGCACAGAAATATTGAAGTCACCATCACCACACATTTTATCACTGTTGTGAGGAAGTACAACTGTAATGGAGATTTCACTGCACACATAATTAGTTTTACAAGTACTTTATCTGCAATTAACCCCCCTGTGATATGTGAGGATAATGAAAATGTTAATTGTAGAAACTGAAAATGTGTACTTGAAATGTGTCCTTGTGTTTATATTCATGTTTAGGAATGTGTCTATTAAAACAAAATTTAATAAAGGGGAATATGTAATTAAATTATTTAATGTGGATAACACCAGTACTTACATCTAAAGTGAAAATATTTCACGTTTTACAAGTGTGAGTTTATTGTAAAAAATAACTTTGATACAGCACTTATAAGAATATGGTATTACAAAAATATTCTTAAAACAATTTTATTTAGCATTTATCACAAAAATTCCAAATAATTTCTAAACAAAATACAAAAATAAACATTTTGTTTTCAAGGAGAATTAAATGGATCATTTGCCTGCATGTGAAATATATTAATCTATGTTAATGCTTGTCTGTATAATTATGAATATGAATATTTATTTAGTCACAATTCTGTTTTTCATAAATTGGCAAAAAGTCGCAATTTAATGCAGTGCAGACATTATACCACTAGAGGTCAACAAATATATAGCATTGTGTACTAACTATTCTTTTTTTCTTTTGGTACATGATAGGGCATCAGCAACATATAGTTCAATTTTTAAAACGGGGAAATGTTTCAAACAGGTTAGTCAGTCGCCTAAAGAGGGAATAACTACTACAAAATGGAAAAGAAAGCAGGTTTACTATAAACGACCTTTTAAGCATAAATCATATATTTATTAAAATAAAAATGAACACATTTTCGGCAACTTAAAACATCATCTTTGCTTTATGGGAAAGGTGGCTGGAAGGCCATTTTTTCCTCTCATGACACAACTGCATCACATTATAGTCCGTTTCGAAACCATACCATATACTCGACATTAATTGCTTTTCAATTCAGATATATTCAGATCTAAAAGCATCTGTAAAGGAATTCCATGTAAATACATGCAAGTCCATTAAACTTTCCTTTGTTGTAGTTGTGTTGACACCTTATCACAGCACGTATAGAATTTCAAGTTAGATTAGTTTTTGAGGAGGTCTTGGTAACAAAAATTGAAATAATAAATACATGATAAACAAAATAAAATAAAATAAAATAAAATGCAATAAAAAAAATTGCAAAGCTGAAAGTTTTAACCATTTGCCTCATGTAGCAGCTTCCTTACTGTCGAAATTACGGTAATTAGAGCACACAGTACTGTCTATAAAACCGTGAAAACTTTCAGTTTTAAATAACCATTAGTTTGGATACGTATCAATACAGCTTTCTCTGTACATATTTTTAAAACTTTATAATGAAAATTGCTATTTTTATACAAAGAATATTGCTACAGATAAGGTCATATAGGTGCAATGCTTTAACTGAAACAAAAATGTTACTTCTAACTGCGGTCTCACTTTAAAGCTGGACTGCCTTTCAGAAAGCAGTGACCAGGCATGTTTAGTTTGAAATATTTTCTGCATGGCTTGACTAACAGACAGTGTGGTAGTTCGAACAGCAGCCTTTGCTTGTCTGGTTTGCTTTGCCTGAGAAAACTCAGGCTCTGCCTGCTATCTGGCAGGCTGAGCGGTGAGGTACAGAGGCCATTTGTTCTTCTCAGTCGTTGCGTCCTCCCACCTTCTCATCTTTGCTGCTCTGTTCACCACCTGCTCTTTGGAAAACTGTTCACAGGTTGCTCTGGTGTGGCCAGGGAAAGCTGTAGGACCCATATACTTCACCAGCTGGGGATAAGACAGAACACAGGGTATGTGAGGGTTAACAACAGGGACAGCATTTAGTAATCTCATTAAGGAGACAGGCTTAAAAAGCTTGCTGGCTCAAGTATGTTAGGCTATGAGAATGGTTTTAATGAGATATTGTATATATGAGTGTAGACATATTTCAACGTTTTAGGCTGGAGTCAAATAATGGTACTCGCAGATATACATGTATGTTAACCTGCTGTGACATTTTGGTGCATTTTCTTGTCCTGGTAGGTGCGACAGTGCTGACAGAAGCATTGGTAGGGTCATGTGGCATGTCTTACCTGAGTACGGGTCCGCGGTACAGCACAGCCCCTCACCGCGTGCCGTCCGGTACACCGGGGACACACAGATGCGACTGGCGGGGGCCAGGTTGGTGAGCAGTGTGGAAACAGAGCTGGGAGGCAGGTAGCGAGAGGAGGTACGGCCTGAATAGCTGTTGTCTTGCCCCTCCCAGCTCACCCAGTACCCCCACAGCCCTTCTATACCCCCTATCCAGCGTGCCTGGACGGAAGTGCTATCCACAGTTGTCAGCTGCAGATCACGTAAAGCAGGAAGCTCTGTGAGGGGAAATTGTGTCAGAACCAGGCTCAGGGAGAAGGAACAGTTTCTTAGGGTCATTCACTAAGAAAGGGAATGGGACACTGTACTCACCCTCCTGAGTGCAGACCTTTATGGACATCGCCTTCTCCTGGCCGGAGGAGTAAAGTGCACTAACAGTAACCAGGTACTGGGTATCGGGCTGCAATCCTGTTAGAACTGTAGAATTCTGGTGTCGCCCAGTGGTGATGATTTGGACCTTTCCTGAGGGCAGAGTGCCATACTCCACCTGATATCTCTCCACAGAGTCTGCATGCTTTGGGCCCCAGTGCAGTTTCACACTCCTGGACCCCAGCTCAGAAACCATGACAACAGTTGGACCTAGCATGTCTAAAGGACAATGATAATAGAAAAGCAATCAGAAGTGATCGGCTATAAATTGGAATGTGTGAGACCCAGATTACATCCATGCAAACTGTATAATCATTCTGTGATAGGCAAGAATATGTGAGAGACTACACTGCCATTACAGTGCTGCTATAAACTTTCAGACTGCTTGTTCTTCTTAGTGTATTTAATTTTGCCGTGTTCTACTCCCACACTTGCTCCATTAACAATGTATGAGCCCAAAATCTGCCCTCGTTAATAAAAATGTTACAAGTTAAAGCTGGAGGAGAGACCTTGCTATTTTAACCACAAGTCAAAGCTGGCTCTCTTGGGTCCAATGGAGACAGTCTGGTACTTATGGTAAACTTTGTTAAAAGTATTTTTCTGTATAATATTAAGAAAAATAAGAGCATCTGATGGAACAAGTAAATGATGATAAATTATGCTTTCTTAGAACAAATGATGAACACTGTGGCTGTTATGAACTCCTACATGCACCTGTGCCTCCACCTGCAGAACCAGTACAAACCTAGCCACACACACCTATACCTACCTACGTCTCTTCTGCACCTGCCAAGGACTCGCCTGTCACCCTACACCTAAGCATCAGAACTATTTGGCACACATTTGACATTCAGAGACTCAGCAGACACAGCAAAAAGGTAAATGTGATGGCTAGGTAAAAGAAAGACTGGTTGGTCAACAGGGAACATACAGAGCTGTGAGAGGCAGGAGCCTATGAGTAAATGGGCTCTCTGACACAGCTACTCAGCTCCTCACCTGGTTTTGTGGTGAAGGTCACGGAGAGGGTTCTCGGAGCATGCTGAGCAGAGCGTGGCGTCAGAGTAGCGTTATAGGTGGTGTCCGGTTGCAGGTCCTTTAGACTGGTCTGCCATGCATTCCCAGGTAGAATCTGCTTGATATACTCAACCCCACTAGTGCTGGGACTGGTCACAGAGTTGATGTTGGTCCCATGACTAGCTCCACCAGTTGGAACTATGTTGTAGAGAAGCTCATATGAGCCGGTGCCTCCACTCAGGATGGGCCTCCACTGTAAACTAGCGCTGCGGGTAGAAATGTCTCGGACCTGCAGCCGATCGGCCCGGATTAGCTCTGAGTGCAAAGGGAGGGGAAAGTGGGAGAAAAGGAGTGCAACGTGTGACAAATGAGTGAGGAGACAGGCCACCTATCTGACACTGTATGTGCAACGATGTGCAACAATGAAGCCGTTACCAAGAGCACTTAAAATACATGTGAAAAGGGTTATATATGTATCTCTCTCTCTCACACACACACACACACACACACACACACACACACACACACACACAAGATAAAATATATACAGCTCAGATCCAGAAACCTCTCAACAGTCAGGCAGGACGGTGACAAGATTCTTACTGGCCTGGAACGCTCACTGCAACTGAACTGGGTTAAAACTGCATGCAGAAAAATGCACTCAGCATTCCAGGAAACTCAGTTTTCCTGTGTTTGTGGTTTAGACAAGGGTTACAGTCCACATTTGAGAAAGCAAATAAGTTCTTAAGTAAAACAGAATCTTGCTGTCAGACACAGTGAGTTTCTGTTGAAAGATTTTCAATTATCCCTACACAGACTGACAGGACCGACGTGCATGAGGCGTTGTATATATTTCAGGTTGTCTCATATAAAATATTAAACTCACCCAAAAAAGACCACACTGCTCTAACTACTAGGTAATGTATATGGTTACTTTTGCAAACTGTGTTAGTTTAAATTAGTTTAGACAGTCAGGTTTTGACACTTCATGGCAAATTCCAATTCTGCTGGTCTTCCTCTCCTTTCTGTCACTGGCATTACTTTCTCCTCATCCTCTCTGTCTGTCAACACTCTCTCCACCAACTCTCTGCCCCTCCCAATGCTCTTTCCAGCTTCCACCCTGTGCCGCTCCTTCTCCTCATTGTTCCTCATTCTGCTTCCTTCTCTCTCTGGTTCTTGCACTCCACTCACCAATGATGGCATTCCTGAAGTCCCTGGTGATGATGTTGATGTGATCTATATCCACAAAGTACAGGTGAGCATCAGAGGGTGGAGTCACCACCTGCCGCAACACCTGGTAATTCCCATGTCCAGTAGAAAGGGTGAGCACAGCCACGCCTCTCTGTTGCAGCTCTGCCATTGGCCCCTCCACAGCTCCAGGCTGCACCCCATCCGTCAGCCACACCAGCACCCTGGGGATTTTCGACTCGCCTTGCTTAAAGAGTTGATCTTGAGCCAGCGTCAGGGCCTCTACGGTGTTGGTGTCACCTTTCAGCTGTCTGGTGGTCTGCAGAGCCTCCTGTAGGCCAAGCTGCATGCTGTGGGCCTCAAAGCCAAACTCGAGGCGTGGTGAGGTCCCCACCTGCAGCAAGGCCACCCGCACGTGGCCATCCCCAAGGGAGAAAGGAGACAGCAGGTTGGACAGGAAATCCAGCAGGCGAGAGTACTCGTAGGATGATACACTCCCCGAAGAGTCGAGCAGGAACAGGACATCCCCTTCACAGCAGTTCAGCACTGGGAGGAAGAGAGATGAAGTTCAGGAAGGTCCAAAAATAGAGGATATAAGATGCACAGACAAGTGGGAACAGGAAGGAAGATTTAAAGACTGAAGATGTGGGAAGAACTGGGGTATGACAAAAACAGAGCTGTGTACAACCTAGGCAGTGTGTGGTAAAACCACTTTACAGACGGTCAGGGTGCACATTCTTCTTTCGCTGAAAAATTTAGTCTACAATTTTAGCGCAGGTTATCTTAGCATTACCGCTGTCCTTCTCTGGTTGCCCAGGCATTACCATCACCCTATCCTGGTTGCCCTTTTTATTTATCTGTTGGCAGTGCTGTATCATAAGAACCTGTCATTAGGCTCCTGAGAATATCACACTGGCAGTGATGTTATGGCCAATACATTGTAGAACAGCAGCGCCAAGCTAAGAACATGAACTCATAATCAAGGGGCTGCTGGCATAGTACCAGCAAGTGCTAATGCAGTACAAAAAACAAGATGAATTAATTCACTAATATGAGTGCAACCAAGTACAACCTTTGGGAAATAAATGATCCAAGAACATTTATACACGTTAATTTGTAACATAATACGAAATTTCTTGTAAACACAAATGGTAAAGACTGATAGAACACGTATCCATGGTAACACATACATCTACACTCCTACCTTTTTCTCTCCTTTACCAAGCATGCAAATGCACAGACACACACACACACACACACACACGCCCTGCTATTTCCCACCTCCGTATAATGGTACCACCCTGTAACCATTACATTTGTCTTTAAGGAACAGGAAATGGGATTGAAAACAAGAAGAAAATGAGACAAAATGAAGTGATCACAAGGCAAGGCTTCAGGCGAAGTAGGCAAACAACAGCAACAACAGAAGGGGGGGAGCAAAGTAACAGAGCTCAGGTTGAGGAAGAACTTTCTACAAAGTTCATGCATGCAGAGTGATCTGATTCAAGAGCAGCCACTGTACGCCAAACCACCTTGAAAGACACTGGGCTTCCAGATGGAGGTAAGTGGTCAGAATGTGGGTGCATGGAAATAGAAGACAGTGTCAGGTTACTGGCTAGAGCTGACCTGGTAGGAGTGGGGGGGGGCACTAAAGAGGCCCAACAGAGAAAGGAGTATGTTGGAATTCCTGATGGAGAGATGCAGCGGAATGCAGCTGTGCATTCCAAAGGGATGTGATTGTGGGAGTACCCGTGTGTGTGTGTGTGTGTGTGTGTGTGCACGTGTGTGTGGGTGTGTGTCAGCTTACTGATGCAACACCATGAGCACGCAAGCTTATGTGAAAACTTGTTTTCACGTTATGAAGCGATGTTGTAATCCTGTTATTATCAGTATGTAGATGTGCATGTGTATGTTAGCTTACGGACCTGGTATGAGTACGCCTGTTTGTCTGAGAATCTGCTTTCGCCATGTGGAGAGATGTCATGATCCTGTTATTGAAAGTATGTAAATCTGCGCATGTAAGAGTTCCCTCCACCCTCGACAATAGCAACTCTGTCCCTGAAAAATAATACAGAGCAGCACAAAAGACACTTTGTACTTTTCAAACTGCACATATTTTTAAGCTTTTCCAACAAAAATAGATACTATTGATTCCAGTGAGGCCCTGAATCCCAAAATCCAAACACAATACGAGAAAATTTGATGTCAAACTTATTAAATCAAGTTCAAGTACTAAACTGCATATAGGAAGTTTATGATAAATTATAAGGGTATGGACTTTCATTTTAGCACAACTGTATGTCAAACATATAAAAATAAATTTAAAAGCCAGTTTCTCAAAACATTATGTTCTGAAAGATGTGTAGCAATTAGGAACTTGGGAAAACCTTCCTGTAACACATTTTATAAGGATGACTGATTTAGACAGGGACAGAGACACTTTATACAGGGACAGAGACACTTTATACAAGGACAGAGACACTTGGTTTAGCTGTTTGCCTAGAACGCCTTTGCTTATCAATGAACCCATGCATTCTCTAACACACCTCAGTGACAAGATCACCAAGAGCAAGTTTTCTAGACACGTTCAGCCAATTTTTACAACAATGCTGTAGGATGCATTCATTAAACCTTTTTAAGTTTACACAATGCTGTATGTCTGTGACAGCATAATTTCTTAAAGACCTGTAGCAGTATCAACTGAACTGGTTCTTCAACACCACACTTTGGAGCTGTCAGTCAGAGGCACTACTGCACCGAACACTGCCAGAGGGAACATGCTTGCCAGTCAGAGGCACTACTGCACTGAACACTGCCAGAGGGGACATGCTGTCAGTCAGAGGCACTACTGCACTGAACACTGCCAAAGGGGACATGCTGTCAGTCAGAGGCACTACTGCACTGAACACCACCAAAAGAGTTTTTAAACTGCCACACTTTAACCATGGCATACAATACTGTACAGTGCTTGGATTCTTTTCTGCTCACTTTTACCTAACCATTATTGTACCATGTCAGAAGGGACCTGCTCAGGAGCAAGGCCAAAGAGTGTCGGACTCCACATTCAAGGCCAAAGAGTGTCGGAATCCACATTCAAGGCCAAAGAGTGTTGGAATCCACATTGGAGGCCAAACAGTGTCGGACTCCACATTCGAGGCCAAAGAGTGTCGGAATCCACATTCAAGGCCAAAGAGTGTCGGAATCCACATTCAAGGCCAAAGAGTGTTGGAATCCTCATTCAAGGCCAAACAGTGTCGGACTCCACATTGAAGGCCAAACAGTGTCGGACTCCACATTGAAGGCCAAACAGTGTCGTACTCCACATTCAAGCACATGGGAATACATCATAGTGAAGTGATTGGCTAGAGATTTTCCATTTCTTGTTTGCTGACCTGCATGTGCCATTTTAAATTTTCCAGTAAAGCCAGTGTAGTTTTAGGGTTTTTCTAACTTTAAGATGGAAAACATGGTGAACTGATGTTAAAACACATCACTATTTTATTAGGAATGAGGAAGAATGTTTGGTGTCAGGAGGTCTGTGGACAGAGAGAACAGTCAATGATAATGCTGTTCAGTTGAGTTAGCTGTGGGTGTTACTCTAAATATTTAATTTATTAAAGCCCATTCTATTTGTATACACATCAAAATTATTAACACAACTACAACTGACACAACAAACATTTTTAGCTGTTAATGTTTAAAGACAAACTACAATGTGACTTGGAAAGGACAAAGAGAAATGAAAGTGTTTTGGGATATTTAAGATTCAAGATTCAAAGAACTTTATTCATCCCAAAGGAAAATTGCTTTGCTTGGTTACAGATGCACTCCACATGACAAGGAAAAGAAAGAAAGAAAAAGAGCCACACCAATACAATAAATACAGTAGTGCAGAATTATACAGTACATACAGTAAATATATATGAACATACTGTATAAGCAGCGATATGAAAACTGATCGTCTAGTTTCAGTGATAGTCCCCCTTGTAAAGTTTTATGGCTACTGGAAGAAAGGATCTTTTGTGATGTTCTGTGGAGCACTTCCTCTGTCCAGCCAGCACACCGTGCAGTGAGTAGAAGGTATTCTCAAGGATAGAGAGGAGTTTGGTCAATATCCTGCTCTCAGCCACAACATGTACAGCACCACTTCCAGAACAGACCCAGCCCTCTTAATTCATTTGTTTATTCTGTTAGTGTCTGTCACCTTCATGCTGCTGCCCCAGCAGACCACAGCATAGAAGCTGGCACTGCCCACCACAGATTAATAGAACATCTGCAGCATGGTGCTGTGGTTGTTGAAGGACCTAAGCCTCCACAGGAAGTGAAGCTGGCTCTGGCCTTTTTTGTAAACTGCCATCAAGTTTATGGTCCAGTGCAATTTATTGCCAAAGTGAACTCCCAGATATTTGTATTCTATAACAACCTCTACTTTCTCACCCTGTATAGAGAGAGGAGTGATGGGAGTCTTGGATCTTCAGAAGTCCACCACTAGTTCCTTAGTTTTACTGATATTGAGCTGGAGGTTCCTAAGCCCACCTGAGTCAGCAAAGCTGTCCACCATTCACTGGTAGTCCCTGGTGTCTCCACCCTGTACACATCCCACAACTGCAGAGTCATCAGAGAACTTCTGAAGATTGCAGGACTGTGAGTTATATCTGAAGTCTGTGGTATACAGGCTTAATAGAGACAGAACTGTCCGCTATGGAGCTCTCATACTGCAGTGTGTGTCAGACGCACAGTTCTGCAGGCAGACGTACTGGGCATGGCCTGACAGATAGTCTGTTATCCAGACTAGCAGAGCAGGACTGATGGTGTTGAAGGCACTGGAGAAATCAAAGAACTTGATCATCATAGTGAACCCAGGCTTCTCCAGGTAGGTGTAGATGCAGCGGAGCAGAGGGTTGAGGGCGTTGTCTGCTCCAAGTTGAGGCTGGTAGGCAAACTGGAGGGGTCTAGAGCAGGCTTACCCAGAAGATGGAGGAAATCCAGCATCAATCCCCCCAAATGCCTTCATTATGTGTGAGGTCACGCCACTGGTCTGTAGTCGCTGGAGACACTGGGGTGTGCCTTCTTCAGTACACTGACCAGGCAGGATGTTTTCCACAGGACATATATAACATGCTCCTGAGAGCTGGCCTATACATGTGTGTCCACTGTTCTGGGCATTTTGTTTCTGTATCTCTTCCTGACTTCAGCAGTACTGTAATTCCTGGTGTACTCTGAAAAGTACATCCTAAGCTTTTCAGCAATATCTCATTTGTTGAGTGGAATGCTGACAACTTCCTCTTCCTTTCTTCATAAAAGGACTTAAAAATGGCAATACATTTTCTTCCTTGGGTCTCAGGGTGATATCTGCTAAATTAGTTGAGGTGGGGAAGTTTCATACAACAAAACGATGTTAATATACTGACGGGACAAATTAACAGACAAACCAAATAAAATTTATTGTCCACAGACTTTTCTTGCTGACACGGTCCGATCACATCCTTGATTATTCTTGTTCACCTGAGAAGGAGTTCTTCTTCTGTTTTTCCTTACATCTCACAATAATGCAAGACCATTATACTTACTTACTTATTATGGTCATCAGATGTGTGCCATGACCACAATGTCCAACCCTATTTACTGATGTCTTACCCATAGATCTAAATGCAGACGTCATGTTAGTCACTGCTCCTACTGAAGCCGTAGCCAGTTGAGAAAGTCTTTGTGACCGATGCTCCTTCCATCTTGTCCCAACAATGAACCCTTTATCAAAGTCACTTAGATTTTTTCCTATGGCCATCTTTATCCAAAATCAGAATCAGCTGGGCCTGCTCAGAATATTTATACATGCCACAGAGCATTGCTGGACATTCATTGTTCAGTTGTACATTGCAGCGCACCTGTGTTGAAGCATCTGCATTTGCTATGCTTCTCCACTCATTCATCTTTTCCTTTAATCTGTACCCCGTCTGTATATCATTATATGGTGAAATAATGCAGGTGTACTATATATAAATATGTAAATGATCAGCAGAAACGCAAATAACGGTGGAAACTCCTCTAAGACCGTGTGCATTTGTCACTGTTTTCACTACAGCTCAAGAATTATGAGAATTTGCATGTCACAAAGATAAGCATTTCCTTCCTTTTCCGAGCCATACCTGCTCAGTGGAGAAGCAACTCATACGGTACTGTACGATATGTACGGTGTACCAGCGGAAAAGCACCATATGTGGCTCTTGCAATGTGGGATTTGAAGGGTTTAGCTGATGATGAATTAAGGTGTGAAATAGTATAATAACAGTGCTGTCATGTGTGAGTGAACACTAATGCATATATTGCCACACGCATACACACACAATATCTGCCGCAGACAATAGAGTACAGTATGCTTTATATGCACAAACAGCTCACCTACCCATCCCCCCAGACTTTTCTCTTAAACACACACATACACACACACACACACACACAGCAGCACCAAGCATGCACCCCACATGTGAAGCTTGATGGAGCTCTGAGAGACTGTCCCACAGGTGACTAGCAGGTGTGTTTCTGTGAGCCAAATGGGCGTTGCATAGAATCACACCCAAAATTAAGTGTGCAGGAGAAAGAAGAGAGAACTAACCAAGACGCTCCTGACTGAACACAATATATTAAAGGCAGCGACCTGCAGTGAGAAATCAGAACCAGCTCTCACATCAGCCTCTGCTTAATACAGTCCCATCAGGAACATTCATGGGTAACTGATCACGGCACCTCAGAAGAGACTCGCTCTGGACACGGCTGAAGTATCTAACTTGCTACACCATGTTATGTTTCCTAGCAGACTCTAAGGGAGACCAGTAACATTTCTACACAGCAACAGCAAAAAATGTAAATCATCTTATAGTGTTCATCTTAAGTGTGCAGATAAAATGGAGCTTAAAAGGGATGAAGTACTGCGTGTTTAACAACCAAGACGAACAGCAGGGTGGCGAACTACCTCTCCAGGGAAAAAAGTGCACAGAACCCAATCATTCAGAAAGGCTTGATGCCTTCACACTGGGGGGTTAACAATCTTTCTGCACATCTACAAAGGAAGAAGCGAAAATTACACACGTAGGCTGTTAAGGTTTTTGTGAGCCAAAATAAACCCAAATTGTAAAGGCGGTGCTAACACCTAAAAAAGGAAATGTTTCCTCCAAGAAAGAAACAAAACATAAAGACATTTATGAGAATACTAATAAAGCCAATCAAAACAAATCAAATGTTTTAAGAGAAATACAATCTTATCATCAAGATGACAGGCCTTTGAGAAACTGTGCTTCTTACAACACTGTTATGTTCAGTCTGGACACATTATAACACTGTTGTGTTACATTCTGTTACACCTCCCTGTAATCACATGGTAACAGCAGCAGTGGTGTCCTTACACAGGAACACAACTAGGTCTAGTTCTAAGCCGTTCTCTGACGGCTATTGTGTAGTTCTGTATATTGACTTCTGTGTGTCTTTTAACCAAAATGACAGTTTTTTAAAATTTTATTTTAGCACTCACTACAGTATTAAACATTGTTAGTTCATGTCAGCGTTGTTTTTCTGTGGTTCATAAATTCATATATTTGAGGGGACGTGGGGTTCATAAACTGAAGATGGCATCAGCAGGATTACTTTCCTTATGAGCTCAAAAAAGGAAGAAAAAAAGAAAAACTTCACTCTGAATGCAATAATGAAGCAGTTGATGAAAAAGTTTCCATGGCAATAGAGCCCTGAGAAAACATTCTACAGTGCAGGTCTGCTCCTGCTGCCCTACTGGCCATATTTGTGACACTCTCTTTCTCTCATGCTGGTGCTCCTGAGGGTCGTTTCAGTGAATGTAACCTGCTTGTCAGTTATTTCTAATATGTCTCCTTATATTTTGTATGTACACACACACACACACACACACACACACACACACACGGTGGTTTATGGAAAAAATGTGTAATATAACCTGTGGAGTGTCACCAAGTCCATCCTGCATCCTAAACTTTTTGTTAGCTTTGAGTTTGCATAAAGCTTTCAGGGGGAAAAAAAACTATTATTCTCATATTTTTACGAAGAGTGAAACTGGCTGTTCATTATGTTTTCTTGATCATCCTTGCTGAAAGTGTTAAAATATTTGAGTCTTTCATTTGGTCTGAAGATGCCATAACAGTATTTACTAGAAAATATCTGAGGTGACATCAAAAACCCAATAGAACACATTTATTAGCCTTGAAGTCAGCTTTTCTGAAAATAGCAAAAGCCAATTTTAAACAAGTGCTTGTCAGTCATTGCTGGATTTGCTTACTATCACATAAGAAAAATCCCACCTTTTGAAGTCAAATTTTCCAGTTCAATACTCTTTCTGAAAGAATACAATTCAATTAATTTAATAGAAGGATAGGCTACCGTACATCAATTACTTTAATGCTTAACTGCCTGAGGAACATCCTCAGCCTTTCTCACAACATCCCTGATTCCGTAATTACATAAAGTATTACTCTGAGTTTAACATTGCAACGACTGTCAAATAGAATTGCAAAAAGAGCTTTTCAAAGAGTTAAGTGATTGAACTGTGAAAAGCACATTTTAATGAAATATTGTAGATTTTGCGCTAGAAAATGTATTTAAAATTCTCTACATGCCTTGTAAACAAACTCTTCATTTTGTGTTCATTCGACTATGTTAAAGTTTCAAAACACTCTCATTTCTCAGTAGATGAATTGTATTTCTACTTGTTATTAAACGCTAACGATAATCTACATTCCCGTTAGCATTATAATCCTAAATAAATTCAAAAACAGACAGTAATCACCATACCAAATAGCTGGGTTATATGTAAGATCGCAGGAGACTAGGAAGTTCAAGGAAGACAAGTACTTTAAGCGAATTGTATTCTAGTTTCTTTTCATTTTGTTAACGTTGTATAAAAGGTATCTGCAAACTCACCTGTGTCATGCACTGCATTTTGAGTGCTGCCCAGTGGCAGCACCGTCACGACAATCAAACAAGCGAATGTAATCGTGGGATCCATCACAAAAGTCTGGGATTACTGCTTTATCAGAAGAGCTCAACTTCGTCTGCTACATCCTCTGCTTCGCAGCACAAATATCCTTCACACACATGTCGTACAGATTTGCGGTTTCGTACAGCCTGAAACACCAGGACAATTTGTTCACTCCTCCCAACAGTTCTTAATATTTGAGGCACACCCAGTTACTTGTAAAGTTATCCTTACTACCTATTTCTTCTGAGGTTTTACGTGTTTTCTTCTCACTTTTTGCCTTCACACTCCACACCACTGTAAATAAATCACAAGTGCACCAGAAGCCTGATCGTACGCCAGTCCCCACTTACGTTCATCTTTTTGGCGTTTGACGTTTGTTTCAGTTTCACTGCGATTCTTCTTAACGCTTACAAAGAAAGCTGACTATACTTTACCCCTTCGCTGCAATTAACTGACCCCTCCAGCTCCCCACTTCTGACGCCGTTAAAATGCCCAAGGAATCAGTGTTTCTCATAATTTGCATCAACAAAGAATATATCTATGTCACACTACACATTTTTTCATGCAATTTAATAAATTAAGTAATTAAGTAAGTGACCCTCCATACTTGCACCTCATCTGGTTTTAGGAAGCTTTTGCCGGTGAGAAGCATGTTTGTGCAAGTCGCTAACGTTCAGCCAGGGGCCAAACACAACACGTCCGCTCTCCGTTAATATGAAAGGATTCACTTGTCAGGTTTGTTAAACCTCCTCACCCGCCATTACTAAACTAGTGGCTGTAGAGGATAACTGGAACTCCTCAATCTATGTTTTGGAAAACTGATTAATTTATTATTGTAGGTATAATATTGTTTACATTTTCATTTTAAATCTGAACAATTATTTATTCTCAGCCTCTGCAAAAACCCCAAATCAATGCATACAAATATTAACATTCTATAAAACATAGTATTTATAAAAACATAGTATATAAACTTTTAATACATGGGTTCAACACAATTTTAAACACTTCAAACAAAAATTACATAATTATTGAAGGTCTGAGGTCACTAATGGGAGCTGCACACACAGGTGCTTAGAGTGGAAACTGGATGCTTCTAAGGGCTGTTAATGGCAGGGGCCCACAACACAGCACCTGTAATGGAGTATATTTCACTGGGCCCAAAATCCCTAATCCAGTACCCAACAACAAACATTTAATAATGAAATTTATATACTAAAACAATTAGAACAGAGTTTAACACAAAATTAACCAATTTATTGGTAAACTGTAACTGTAATTAATGAGTTATAAGCCAGCAAATCAATTCAAAACAGCTGATGGTGTACAAACATGAAATGCTCTACTTTACTCTAACTTCTTCTATTACACTTTAGAAACATTTAGATTTAAATTTTTGATTCAGGTACATAATCTGGGTATCAAAATATAATAGCTGTTATAGTAATAATTTTTTTTTTTTTAATAAATTGTATTTATTGCTTTTTCACAACTTATACAAACACAAACAACACAAACACTGCCAGTGT
>JABJVR010000103.1:6832714-6872541 GCA_025773905.1 Chitala chitala | reverse complement strand
TTACAGTAACGCTGTTTGTCACTCCGACTCTGACTGTGGGCCGGCAGTCGGCGCTGGGCAGTTAGAATGTTACAGTAATGCTGTTTGTCACTCCGACTCTGACTGTGGGCCGGCAGTCGGCGCTGGACAGTTAGAATGTTAGAGTAACGCTGTTTGTCACTCCGACTCTGACTGTGGGCCAGCAGTCGGTGCTGGGCAGTTAGAATGTTACAGTAGCGCTGTTTGTCACTCCGAAGGATGTTCATTCACTCATTGACATCCTGCTTTAGTTTATACGCGTGTAGTTACTGAGACTCGTCTGACAATATTGATACTGAGCTTAAGCCTGTTGGCGTAATTACAGCAGTGGGTTACGTATAAGCAAAGCTTGTCTGTTATTTAATAGTTATATAGTGAATTAGTGAGAATTAACTTACAGAGTTAAGTAAAAAATTAAACCAGCATGGCCAGTAAACAGCTATTTAGTGCAGCAGGACAGTTATATGCTGACCGGCGTAGCAACTTGCTGGGCAAGAATGCGGAAAAATTGTTGTTTCTTAACTACAATATTTGTTTGTTTGGATTTAATCACTAATTAACATTATTGATGTTCATAAATTGTTAATAGTGATGTTAACGGTTAGTGATTTTAATGGTTAGTGATTGTTAATGGTTAGTTCTTTATTAATAAAAGTGGCATAGCATCACGGCATATTTCATAAATCTTGTGTTCGAGATTTTTTTTTGTGTGATATATCTTTCGGCTTCGGTTTCGTTTTCGGCCAAAAGTGTAGTTAAACTTTTGGTTTCAGCTTCGGTTTTGGTTGAAAGTCAATTTGTAACTTTCGAAACCGAAAAATCAATTTCAGTCGGCCTCTAGTCATAATGTTAGAAATTATAAAAATATTATTGTAATTTATAGTTCTGACCAAGTGATTTCATCAGATGTTTAAGTATATGTATCAGTCTGCTTCACAGGTATTCAAATAATTATTTACACTAAGCTCATCAGTACATTATAAAGAACTATGCTGAAAATAACTTTTTGTTGGCAGAGCCAAGTAACTAGTTAAATAAATAAACAAATCATAATCTCTTGTCACTTATTACTGTCAATTAATAAGTGGCAATAAGTGGCATTTGTAGAACCGTTGTATAAAAACAATATCTCACTTGAGGTCGTGCTGTTGTACTGAATATCAGGATGGCTGTGATGTCTTCCGCACTCAGCCTGTGGCCTCGTGCCTTTGACTACATCATAATGGTACCGATATTCAGTACAACGGCAGTCCCTCTCATGTGATATTGCTTAATTCAATCCTTTAATATTACACAACAATAGATTAAAAAAATGCAATAACCAGTTATTTTGGTGAAATTTGTCAGCCCTAATACATGCATACATGTGCTTTTGAATGTGCATAGACTCTGCTCTTTCATAAAAGCAAATCTCAAATAAGACATCTTTGGCGAATGTCAGAATCTTCTTAAAAGTAGGTTTTAAGAAGGAAATTCTACTTAAGAATGGTTGGTGAATGAGGCCTATTGTCAGGTAGGGAAGAATGGAATGTAAAAAAATGAAGGTAATGGCATGGGGATTCTGTCACACCACTTGTGCTACCTGAGGGTGCCAGTTATCTGCAGTGATCCCATTGCCATTGTGTCACTGACCTCTCATGCCTGTCTATTGTGGTTTCACAATGCTGACAATACCAGATTGCAGGACTACTACCGATAATGTGCTTGTTCATTGCTGATGTGAGGAAAATGTTTCCTTATAGTCATTAATGTCATTCATTTTATTACATCCAGAACACAACAGAATATGTATGACACAACAGAGCCAGCAAATGTCTAGTTAGCAGATGGTCTGCCTGAGCACCACTGAGCTCAAATGAGATGTCATTCCAATCACTTCACATTGCAAGCCATTTCTTTCGCTGCAAGGTGTGTAACAGATGTGCTGATGTATGTATTTTCAAAAAATGGGGGGTTACACAATGCAGACAGATTGGATTTAAATACTGGATTGAACATTGACAAGCAAGTAATATGAAAACGTGACCATTTGTGCTGGTAAAAAAGTAGGAGGGAAAAATTTCTTCTGAGACAGTATTTCCTCCACCTATGGAGATTTCCCATTCCTGTAGTGTGAAAACCCAAAATCTTTTTTCTCCATATTTTTTCATACTGAAAATTGAAGGGAACAATATGTTTCACTGTCAGATTTTACATATGGTCAGTCTTAACAGCCCTATAGTATTACAAAAGTAGTATGATTTTGTGTTATATATAGTTGTGTGCTGCCTATTTTTCTCTGTGTTGGAAAACAAAGGTAGAAGAGTTCCTTGTGTGAAACTTGCGATATACAGTGGATATAAAGTCTACACACCCTGGCTGGGCCACTCCAGGACTATGATTTTCCTTGTCTGAAGCCATGTCGTTGTTTGATTTTTGATATGTGCTTTGGGTCATTGTCATGTTGGAATGTGAAATTCCTCTTTATTTTCAGCATTTTGACAGAGGACAGAAGGTTTTGTGCTAAAATATCTCGGTATTTGGAACTAATCATTTTCCCACCTATCCTGACAAGTGCCCTTGGCCCAGCTGGAGAGAAGCAGCCCCAAAGCATAATACTACCCACCATGTTTCACTGTCGGTATGGTGTTCATAATGCTGCCCCCACCATGTTTCACTGTCGGTATGGCGTTCCTTGGATGATGCTCTGTATTGGCTTTGCACCAAACATACCTTTTAGAATTAAGGCCAAAAACCTTTCTCTGAGCCCAGAACATATTTTCCCACATGCATATTCATGTTTGTAAGAAACGGCTTCCATCTTGCCACCCAACCCTACAGCCCAGACTTGTGCAGAATACAGGAGATGGTAGTCACATACAAGAAGTGACCAGTACTTTCCAGAAATCTCTGTAGTTCATTCAGTGTTGCGGTTGGCCTCTTGATAGCCTCCCTGATAAGTTTTCTCTTTGTCCTCTCATCAACTTTGGAGGGTCATCCTGATCTTTGTATGTCTGTGGTGCCACGTTTTCTCCTCTTATTGATGACAGCTTTGACAGTGTTCCATGGTTCATTAAGTGCCTTCAATATTCTTTTATATCGCTCTCCTGATTGGTACCTTTCAACAATTAAGTCTCGCAGTTTCTTTGGTAACTCTTTGTGGCCTATATGCGTGCCCGTTTTTTTTTTTTTTTTTTTTCTGCTCAGTAGAACGCAACCCCAAACATTCATGCAAATACTACAGCAACAGCTGACTTTTATCAGGTTTTAATCAGGATGACTTTAATAGATGGCACGTGTATGCCATTTACCTACAGGCCTAATTTTAAATGTGACTGGTTAACTCTGAGGATGGTTAGAGCCCCCATTACGTGCAGACTTATGTAAGCAGGTTGTTGTAGGTTTCCACTGTATGTACAGCTTACTGACACACTGCCACATGCCAGCAGCAATGCCATAACCTGATTTCTACATAAAAACAGGTACCTAGTGTGACTGTGAGGGAGCAAGCTTTGACCTAAAAACAAGCATACATTTCCTTTAGAAAGACTGGTTAAAAAACAGTTCCAGTAAAAGTTTGATTATTTATCATTCCATTTCAGGTACCTGTATATAGCATGTGACATATTGTTTTGTTATCAGCTTTTGACTGATTTCACACCTGTAGTTTAGGCAGTACTGTTTGTCCTTGCCCTCCTGTCATATATAATCTTTTCTTTAGTGTAATGCTTTTGGCCTATACCTTCCCTTGCCAGACTGGTAAAAATGTTTTGTGTGTTTGTATTGCTCTGTTTTAGTGAATGACTAATTAATTACTATGCCAAGTATATATTTTTTTGTTTGTTTTTTAGGGACTGAACTTCATTTACCAATAATACAGGAGTAGGTGGTATGTCAACAGCACACCCCCCCCCCCCCACCAGAGGTTTTGAGTGGAGGAGACAGGATCCTTCCCTGCTGAATTTCCACATCTGTATTTTATTTGTGTTCAACACTGAGCTTGGAAAAATGGCACACAGCACCTGTGTCCATGGTTACAGAGGTGGGTGGGTGGAGAGGTAGAGGGGCTGAGCAGCCATCGGTGCTGTGGTAGCTGGCATTCACATGGGCAAGGAGGTGGGCACACACACACAGCCTCCCCATGGTTACCGAGAAATCCTAGGGAATTACTGTTATACTGAGGTAACACCAGTGCCCACTTTATCAAAGTCATTATTACATTTTAATCCTTTTCATTCCCTAACTGTGAAGTTTTGGCTTTAACAGTCATTGACTATTTTAATATGGCGGCACGGTGGCGTGGTGGTTAGCACTGTCGCCGCGCACCTCCAGGCCTGGGGTTCAATTCCTACCTTGGGTCTGTGTCTGTGTGTGTGTGGGGAGTTTGCATGTTCTCCCTGTGCTTGGTGGGTTTTCTCCGGGTGCTCCGGTTTCCTCCCACGGTCCAAAGACATACAGGTTAGGTTGATTGGTGTGTCCAAATTGCCTGTAGTGTGTGTGCCCTGTGGTGGGTTGGCACCCCGCCCTGGGTGTCTCCCTGCCCTGTGCTCTGGGATTGGCACCAGGCTTCCCCGTGACCTTTGCCAGGAATAAGCGGTTAAGAGGATGGATGGATGACTATTTTAATGACGACGCTCTGTGAAGGCATTTATATATTAAATAAATGCAACCAATTTTTAAGTTGTATAAAACATACAGAATATTTAATTTGTAGGTTCATAGCAGACCACACATATTTCATATTGACAAAAGTGCAGTTTTTGGTCTTTTCTAAAACTTCAACAATTTCTGCTTTTTCAATAATGTGCATTTGAACACAGATTTCAGCACTAACGCAGGTATAATACAAACGACTTGCTGTTGTTACTTCACAGTCATAAAAGTCTCGATGGAAGAATTTAATGTTCGTATAAACAGAGACAAACTAATTATAGCCCTGCACTCAGGATGATATATAAGCATTATTTATTTCTGTATGGATTAATGAAGGCCTAGATATAAATATTGAGGCTGTATCAGTAAGGGTTTATACAAACACACACACACACACACACACACACACACACACACACACACACACACACACAGAGATTAGCCATAACATTACAACCAACCACCTTCCAAAACAGCCGTGATCTATAAATGAAGGTATGCTGTGGTATCTGACACCAAGACATCAGTAGTTGATCCTTTAATTCCTATAAGTTGCGAGGTGAGGCCTCCATGGATCAGACTTGTTTTTCCTGCACATCACATAGATTCTCAATTATATTGAGATTGAGTTAATTTGGAGGACAAGTCAACACTTCAAATTTGTTGTTGTGTTTCTCAAACCATTTCTGAACCATTTTTGCAGTGTAGCAGCACACATTATCCTGCTGAAAGAGGTCGTCAGGTAATACCATTACCATGAAGGGGTGTACTTGGTCTGCAACAATGTTCTAAACAAGCTTTATCCATTTTTAAAAAGAATTTTACAATCATGAGAAGGACTTGCTGATGTTGCTTCTTAGCATTTTTTAACAATTATGATATATTTTGATCTTTTAATCAATTTTTAGTGAACCACCAACTAAGTCCTTAAATCACTGCTCCTGATTAAACATTATTTGTCATTGACACCTGTTTCTGCTGTTCATTTATTATTACAATTTTAATGCAATTAATTATTCCTTATTTGAATAAAACACCATGATAAATTATCAAGACAATTTCTACTCTGATTCTGTGTTTAGAGCAACATTGTAATGTGTGATTTATATATTTGTTACAAATCTGAAACTACAAGAGACACACATTTAACTTTCTTCTTTGTAACTCTTATTTTCACTCAAATGGCAACTAACTTCAGACATATGCAAATGATCAGGAAGAAAACAGAGAAGCAAGGATGTAATTGATATTTAATTGAGATAGTTGTCAAATTAAAATGAATGAACTGGTTGGAAAATAAACCTGCACCTACTGTGGCCCTCCAGGACCATGATTGGACACCCCTGCAGTTCTGGAAACAATTAATACTTATCAATTGTGACAAACAGTCAATAAAATTCAAAGGCAGTGTATCATGAAGGAATGAAGTTTTATTAGTATCTCTGATCAGAGAAGCGGTTAGTACGTAACAGCATAGTCCGACTACCGCACCACTAACTCCCCCAGTAACCCCTTATATACTCTCTTTTGCTGGCCGTTTCACAGTCTATCTTATTTATAGACCATGTTGTTTCCATTTTATTAGCTCCCATTTTCTGTTTCTGAGTAGGGAGGGGGTGCGGGCTCAGTCCATTTGAACCAGTTCTGCAGTTTTCAAAGCATCAGTTATCATTTCATGTAACAATCTTAACAACAATCTCATAATACATCATGTTACTCTTGTATCACGCTTATTCCATAGCATTCTACTGTTAGTATCATTACACAACATCATTTGCTTATAAATTTCTTTCACAAACACTAATTCAACAAACCATCAGATGGCAGGGTGGCTCAGTGGGTAGCACCGTCAAGTCCCACCTCCAGGCTCACAAGCTCAGATTTAGCTCTTGACATTACCTGTCTCATCTATGCATCTGCCTTGTGCCCCCAGGTTGCCTGGGATAGGCTCCGGCTACCCACAACCCTGCACAGGATGAGAGGTCTGATAATGGGTGGATGGAATAACTCAACAAACAACCATGGGTTTAGTTATCTGTACCTGACTGACAAATTCACTGACTGACTTTTGTAATAATTTACATATTTTTTTATTTGACCATCAAAAATTTTAGATACCTACAGCAAGCATATCTTCAGGAAACAGATGGCTTTAGAAGTAAATGTAAACTGTTCCTTAGAGAGACCGAAATGGTTATTCTCTTCTGATCAAAATGATACTATATCTTAATGTCCAACACAGTCTCTTCATAAAGTCTGACTCTTGCATGTCAGGAATTGATAAGTATGTTCTCCTTGAATCCCCTTAACAAAACTGTGCTCTGTTCAGCCAGTCCCTGCTCATTTTCAGGTAATGCCTGGCAAGCGTGCAATGATTACAAGATACAGGTAATTTTGGAACAAAATGAGCAAAATGACATATTATTTGATCAAGAGACTGAGTTTATGATATTCTGCTATTAAACCATTGAAAATAATATTACTGTATGGCTAGGCAGTCAGTCAGTCTTGTTGGTTCCTGTTGTATAATGGTAGAATTATGGTAACGAGCAGTCTATCATGAAGATGCTTACAATCATCTCAGCTCCTCGTCTTTAAATGAGATTAGAGTGAATAAGTAAAGGAAGCAGATGAACTAACTTGCTTTGTAAATTCTGTACTGAGAAAAAGACTGGAGTCTGTGCACATAAAAAGTTTATGTCATTGTGAGAGGTAATAACTACAATAGATGGTGGAAACCATTGACCAGCAGTGTTACCTTGCTCTGTAAATGCACAAACACAAACATTCATATATATTCATTCACATACTCAGTCAGTCAGTCTGACCTGTGAAACATTATATGTACGTGTGTACAGCTTCTGGAAAATGCGTCGCTCATTGGAAAACATGGATTCTGTCATGTTCTGTCCCCATCATTCCCCTTCATGGCCACTAGGTGTTGCTATTTCCCTTTCTCTGCTTTTCTGCATACTTGTCTCCTCATGTTGGTCTAGCTAATTACATCAGTGTTTTCCACTTGTGCCTTGTTTACCCTGTGACTTCTACATAACTATCCTTTTGTTTCATTCCCTTTCCAGTTGTTATAGCCCTTTGGCTTTGTGAAGTTGTTAGTAAGTCTTTGGTTGCTTCTGGGAGAATTAATCCTACCTGCAAGCAGAAAAGAAATGCATATATTTGTACACAACCATGCTTGCACATATATAGGCTTATATATTTAATGAAAAAGTACTTTTGTCCACAAAAACATAATTTTTGAAAAAACAACTGTTTTATTTACTTAATTTTTTTACTTTTTGTTTTCAGTGTGTTATTCTGTTATTTAATGTATTATTTTAATGTTACTTTATGGGTTCATAAATCATTAATTGCACTAAAATGCAGTAACTGAGAAACATATGCAAAACAGCACACAAACGTACTCACGGGAATTACATGCATAATCAGTCTGCTTAGTCCTTCTGTCTATGGGTTTAAACATCCAGATTTTGATATTTCTTTTAGCACTTTTGCAATACCAGTGTAATATAACTTTCAGGCAAGGCTGGCATTCATACATGTGTAAAATATGCCAGACATATTTTGTAAAAATAGAAGCTGGCATAATTAATACTGCAATAAATCCTGCAAATACCAAGAAGTCTCAAAAAACTCTCATCCAAACAAAGCATTACATTGAATGTTCAGCCATGTATGTATGTGTATGGCTGTGTGTGGTGAGTATATGGACCATGTCTAACAGGGAGTGCAGTGTGCAGTGCAAAAGGGTGTGTGGTAAGTGTACAGGTATAACAGAGACTGTAGCATGCAGTGTATGCATAAAGATTTGTAAAGTATTTGTGTAAGTGAAAATACAGAGTGTGTGGTGTATGGGTGAGTTGGCAATTTTGTGTTCTTTAACAAGGTGGAGTGTGTCTTGTCTTGATTTGTCTTGTGTATACTGTCCCCCCCCCCTGGCTTCCATCCCCAGCTTGTTTGTAATCCTCCAGCCCTCCTTGCCCCCCATTTGGTAAGTATTCTGCGTCCATAGCTGAAGTGTGTCCAGTCTCGGCTAGCAAAGCTGGAATTTTACACTCACTCAATGTGAGCACAAAACACTAACAGACAAGACTGCATGGTTAAAAGTTTATCATGGCCTGCTTTACTTCAAAACAACAACTTAATATTGAAAAACAGTAAATAATATACACATTAAATACATAATTGTGCTGTTTTCACACAACATTAAATCTGTGAATAAAGAAATTTGTAATAAAATAGAAAAATTATGTGCTGGTCAGTAATCATTACTTTTTTTCTTAGTCATTGCAATAATGCCAGTTAATTTTGTTGATTTTATTACCATGTATTCAAAACAGAATAATTGCCAAGTCTAGTTTGTAACAGTTCTCATACTTACCAGTAGGGTGCAGAAACAACACACTACATTCAGTTATGGGTCTGAAATGTCATTCAGACATACTACCCTATTTCTCTTTATTCACATCAGTTATTCTCTTAAATTCAGCATGTTTTGTCAAACCCATTATATGGTTCTGTTGCACTACAGGATGTTTATGTCAGCTGGTTTGTTTCTGATAACTAAAAAAAAAAACAAGACATTTTGCATAATTTTTAATCTTCTGATCCTCGCCTGTTCTACATTGCTTTTAGCTTTAATTTCAAACAAAATGTCTTCATTTAACATGCATTTTCCACATCATTCCACTTCACAAAAGCCTTTACTTCACTTATGTGAAAGAAATAAATCTTGGTCCTTCCCCATTTGCACTATTCCAATTAAAACGTCTTTAAATAAAATTCTTTGGTTGACATAGTTACTTGTTCAGTGCCTGACAGCAGATACATAAGTGAGCTCTACCACTACTATTATAAGATATATATGCAGTTTCCTTTTAAAAAGTGTTGATTTTTTTTACACATGAAATAATCTAAATAGTTTTAATCTAAAATGAAAAATTTATGGGTGTAATGTCTACACCTCTCAGTCCCTTATACACAACAGGTATAAATTAACACGTGACTGATGTCAGTAACACAATTAATGGCATATCACCATAAAGCAGAAATGCACTGATGCATAAATACATGTGCCTAGTTGACCTGTCCATTAATAGAAACTGTTTAAGTGATAACAATACTTTTTTTAGGCAAGCCCTCATTAAATCCTTCAGCAAAACATTGTATCAGTATAATCTACATCTCCTATCAAAGAGCAAGTGGTTATTGTTGTCAACAAGTAAAAACTGTCTGTCAAAAATCTACCACAAACCAGGAAATTAACTTTTGATAAAGCATAGTGACAACTTATCATTTAACACAACCCTATAGTGTATTATATTTCACACAAAAATACATCTTCACAGATGAGAATTTCAGTTTCTATGTTTTATATATATAGCCAGAAAGCAAGTGACCCCCCCCCCCCGGCAGTATTCAGGGGCTATGGGGATGACAGTGTCATTTGCAGAGAGTAAACATGTCTCCCCATGCTGAGTGTTTGCGTGTTTCTGCATGTGCATTCCATGTACCACTCTGCGCACTTTTTCAGGTCCTGAAATCGCCACACCTGCTACCTGCATTGCTGAGTGGAAGTGCATGCTTCTATTAATGAGCGTGTATCCCTGCGTCGTACACAGAATGAAACTCTAAAAGTGCTCTAGTAGTATCAGGATGCTTTACATAAGTTTGCGAAAGAGGAGACGGGATGTTTAAGAGGCGATTTCAACGTGACCATGATGGTTCTTCTTATACAAGGTGAGGAGGAAAGACAGGTGGAGATGAGCTGGTGGGAGCAACGTGAAAGTAAAGACGCCTCCATACTGCTTGTCCTACCCGCCAGCGGGGGTGAGTACGTGCTGCTCAGCATCCATGTCCATATGTGCAGGAGCGTGCTGTGGATGTGGTCTGGTGTGGGAGTTGGCTACGCCATGAGGTGGAGCATCATCTTCGCCAAGGGAGGGCACAGCCTCTGGGACTGTATCTGAGGAGTAGACCTGCATCATTGCCCCTTCTGGACCAGCCTCTTTGCTGCAGGACTGGCAGCTGCAGTGCTGGATGCGCTCCACCAGCTTGTCCACACGGGGCACCTTCTCATTTCCAGGACAATCCAGGGTCACCTTGGAACACAGCACATCATTCGCTGTGAAGGGGGACCTACAGCTTACACACTACAGCCATGGCAGGCTCACACAAAACAGGTAGTGGGGGTTTGTTAAAAAAGCACTGAGCTTGCATGAGCATCTACATATTACAATGTATTTTGGTTACAGTTACAGAATAAAGGTCATAAACACCAGTTGGTAACACAAGGCACTGATACCAGACAATCTCTATTTAGTATAAACAATGGAGCTAACACTACAAAATGCAGTACTCTTTACTGTACTGTAAAATAGTGTAACACTACAATATACAGCACACTTTTATAGTTATGGTAAAGACTGACACTACAACACACAGCACACTGTTTAATTACAGTATAGACTGACACTGTAATGGATAGAACACTGTCATAATCACAATACTTACTACACCACAGCATACAACACACTGTTTTGTTGCTACGGTAAATAACTACTCCACCATACTTGACAACAGAGTGTACAGGATACAACTATTGTAGAAAGATAGAGCACAATCTTTTTTAGATACAAACAAGAGATTTGATTCAACTTTGTTACACACACACACAGACACACACACACACACACAGACACACACACGAAACTCACCACTTCCCACTGTGCCTGTGCTGGCATACATGAGTCACAGTGCACGAGAGACTCTGTAGACTGTGGGAAAGTGTTGGGTACACTGTAGCTGAAGCACTGTCCTAGACATGCCCTGCGGGGTGAAATGCAAAAACGAGTATGTTCATTGCTAGGCAACCTGGAACTGTGTCTGGAGTAACTAGTCTATATATGTGCATATACATATACAGCACACAAATGCTGTATTGTGCAAACATCTCATAGCTCACAATTATGCATTACTGATTTGGACATTAACTCATTTGCTTTCTATGACATTTTATAGACATCTATAAGCACTGTTTCACTGTATGTGTACTTAAACTGAATATTATGAATTTCGGAATCCATTACATATTTACAGTATAACATATATAAATGTGCATTTAAATTAGCATGCTTTAAACATCTTTTAAAAGGCTGCTAAGCAAATGTTAATGAACACTGACCCTGTAGCAAACTTCCGCAATAGCCAAATTTGATACTGCCTTTGACAAATTTATAATTTTAGACAAAGCATGACATATGTAAATTCACCACACTCTCACGCCATCCTGTGGTGGTAATGGTGATGGCGTCCCTGGTTAAAAATACTACAGCAGAATGAACAATTACACAAAGTGCACTTAAAAGGTTTGGTCCATATAGTCACATATAACTTCAAAATATACAGTATTTTTGGGCAAAAACAGTCAAAATTGACTACAGTTGTAGCACTTATTAAAAATTTTATAAGTACAAATATTCTGTCAAAAAACACTAACTGTCCAAATAAGTTATAATTATCCTATATAATTGAGACTTTTGCAGGAATGTGTACAATTCAATGTATCTTTAAAACACATGACGTAGGCAATATCAAATTTTAATACTCAACTTTTTTAGGTAGTTGGATGATTCATTACTATAAACTTCTGGCAATAATAACAATAAAAAATAAAGACAACTCAAAATTCAATACACTTCTTCGTTAAACTACATTTCATTTATTTGTTTGAAAGAAAATATCTTTCTAAACCTGGTCCCCTTTACAGTCGTCGTTCAGCGTTATACGAACCTGTTTTGGATAGACCGAGGCTGGCAGCCAGTGTGCCCCACAATCTGGGTGATATTCTTGGCCTCACACCAGGCGCTCTTGTCAGGGAAGAGCGCCAGCCGGTTGATGTGTGCGGGCGGAGCCGCAGCGCACAGCGTGAGAAGCGCAGAGCCAATCACAGCGCACTGCCACATGACTGCACCTGGAGCAGCACAGCAATGCCGTTGCCATTAGTAACACTTCTACTGTGGCTGGAAGTCTGCAAATGCCCGAATTCTGCTTCGTTCTTAATTGTCATCAGATGACATTCTATATACTTAAGCGATCTCTGCCTTCAGTCACAATACCTAGATTAACTCAACTGGTTTCACGAGGCAGTAGGTATTTACCTGGTCATCGTATTAGACACAAAGTGCTTTCGAAGAAAAAACAGTGAAACTTGGCTAATTTGGGTCGTTGAAAATGAAAATTATGTTTATCATTTCAGTTGGATCTAGTTTTCAAGATGAACTTGAGTGATTTCATCAGGATATTGGCACAATGGAAAAAATTGTACAATCAGGGTAAATTGAGTTAATCAATGCTTACAGATTTACCAGATTTACAATTTCCTATTGTATTTTATCTTCAGTAAATAGTGTGTGTGTGTGTGTATATATATATATATATATATATATATATATATATGCCTAAAATAAAAAGGCAAATATCTTGAAAACAGGAGCCAATTAACACTTTCAGTTATTTTTGATTTCAGCAAATAAAAATATATAATAATTTGCATCTTTAATTTCTGCAGCAAATAAAAAAATTGTTGTCCAGTGTTAATAGGCACAGGCACAGTAGCACAGTATAAACCAGTTTGGGCTTGCTGCTTTGGCAATTTAGCCATATAAACGGAAAATGCAGTTATTGATGAAAGCTTACTAAAACATCGAAGAGCACTGATGAAACTTTGAGGAAGAGTACGGTGTAGATAACTGTCCTTAATTGTAAACGCAACGCCTGCACATGTGTTCCTGAAAGCTGCTTTCAGCAACTGCTAAATGAATAAATGTCAATGTACATAAACTAGTTACCAGGGGAGCCACTGAATTATTATAACATTGACACCAAAATTCTGTTTGATTAACTATTACCGTTTTTGTTATGTACTGTAATACTTTCAGTTTTGCAGGACACGTAACATTACTCAACGTTCCTTACACGGAATAAAAGATAAACATGACTATAAAAGTACATGACAAAAATGGCTATGAAGAAAGTGCTGTTGACTTTAGGTTGTGCGCTGTGACACCAGTGAACAGTGTGCGTGACACCACCTGATTCCAATCAAGCTGAGCACATCGCGTAGCGAACTCTCCCAAAGGCTTGTTTTAGGCACCGTTTGTAATGCTACAATGTCAACGTCTAACACTGCACACTTCTCGGTTCACATAATCGTTTTAAACAATTGTTTTAAAAATAACAATTGTTTTATAAATGTTTAGAGTACAGAAATAAAAGTAACACATAAAATGTTACTGTGGCATGAGTTTGTGTACATATATATATATCATCGATGCATTACATACAACACACGCACACACATACTATAGAATACCCAGTTATTTCTACGATGTCCCACTTTGGTGTTAATGGCTAATCTATTGTTCCTCACGCATTAACCTACACTTAGTGCCACAGTGTATTTGTGTTCGAATACGTTTTACTGTATTGTTGTACAAAACTGCCTGCAGTACTAAAAATTGGAGAATGTGTGCAGAACGATCGTTGAGAAACCCAAAGTGAAACAACGCCAGAAAAACTTACTACTATAAACCTTTGCTGTTTGTGGTCACGGTCTGGCAAATGTAAATGGTTTATATCTTTTCCACTGATAAACTTAAATGTAAATATGGACCTGCGTACTTAACAGGGATCGTTTCTGTCACACTCAAATCGTTGACTTTAAATGACTTGTACGCAACAGATCAATAACTCGTTTGTCAGTTCGTTAATAAATATTTTCTGTTACAATAACTTTTCCTGTTACCGGTGACGCACTTCACATATGTCCTAATTGCTGGGTGTCAGACATGGACAGCACGATGAGATAATTACTCATAATAAACTGTCAATTAAGTTTTTTCCGTTTTGTTTTGTTTAAGGACATTAAGAAACAAATCGGGATCGATCGACCGTCAGAGGGCAAACAACTCGGATAAAGACGCTTGCAAGCTGACATTTTGAGAGTAAATGGGCACGTTTTCAGATAGGTCGCAAGAAACAGAGAAGTGGGAGAATCAAATGCATCTGACGTTTGAAAGACACGAAATTAACAAGAAGTACGAACTTACTTTGGAAAATCGTCGAAAAGCGGACAAACCGGGACACCGTGTCTGGATGGAGCCACCCAGGCTTAGTTCACCGTTTCTCCCCACTCTCAAGCTAACCGCAGAAGACAGGAGAGAAAAGATCAGAAGAAAACAAATCTAATAATCAAGTCAGTACATGTAAAGAGAGAAACATCCAGATTAGATTCCGTTGATTCTTGAAGTTAAATAACTTATATCACCTGATAAAGTAAAGAGGGGAGACTGAAATGATACATTGGCTACCCGAGATCCCGTATCTCTTTCTTTCAATGTACCAGCGGAGTCCCTCCCCTCTCTCTCTTTATCTCTTCCTTTTCTTAGCTTGCCTCTGTCTTATACCTACCCGAATAACTCATCAAAAGCTGCGGCTGAAGTGTATTCATGGCCAGTCTGGACTTCGTCGATTAAAGCTGTCTCACGAGTCCTTAAGTACCCTTCTACGCAACCCTTCGCTGTTTGGTTAGGCACTGCGACGCTAGACTGGAGTCCCGCTGAGTTTCTGAAAATAAAAAAAAAAGAAAAGAGTTGATTCTGGCAAGTTTGAATTTTACTTGTTACTAAGAGCATGTGGGTCCGTTTTCCTTCTTTTTCGCTTTAAAACATATAACGTAAAACATAGATATCTTTACGAAACCAAAACGTATTTATAGTCATCTACATTACGTTCTACTTAAACCATTTTCTCTGGTTATGGTCACTTCCTATCCGTCCCCTAATAAACTAAAATGTAATACTTCAGATTACTGTAGCATAACATTAATTTTAATGTGTAAGATTTTTGTAAAAACTCAATGATTTTAATAATAAATTTGACATGATTTCTTAATTAATTGAAGTTATTTAGGGAATAACCAACTCAATTATTTGGAAGCCAAATACTTGTTAACACAGACATGGACCGATTCAGGGTGTGTCATAGTTCATTTCCATTAAAACCGTACATGCATCCATCCATACTGCTTTTGAGTTTCCACTGCCAAACACCTCAGGCCTGTCTCTGTCTCTAGGCTGCATCTGATCTAGTTATGCCTTTTCACATGTGTTTACCATGTGTTTTAGGTCTCCTGACCTGGTCTGCACATCTCTTCAGTAAAGAGAAACCAGACGTTATGATTAAATTTAAGAGCACAATGTAATGCAATAAGAACGTTATGTCCTCTGTCAATGCCATGACCCTCTTTTATAGCACTCACACTCATTGTTCTGATTTATGACAAAATGGATGTTTTAGGACAAGTAATAAACCTTTTCAGTCTTACTTTCATGGCTATTCATTATTTATTGTGATATCCATCAATGGCAGTCATACAGCTGGTCTTTGGCTGTTGTGCAACCATTACATGGATATATACTGAGTACATGCTATGCTATCCTTTTTTGACAGGCATAGCCAGGTAGTCCTTCAGTCCTCAGTCACACTCCCTGCTCTGCAGGTGTGCTTCTGTTCATCCCCACCCCCATCATCTTGCTTCAACTGCAGACAAATAAGTTTGCCTGGCAGTAGAAAAGTGAAACAGTGGATCCAGGCTCTTAACTGAGGAGATGTTAACATGTGTAAGAAGTAGCTCTGTCCATCAGATTGCCAGTAACTATAGTATAATATAATGTGCAATTTTCTGTGCATGTTACTGTGAGCAAAATTGCACTCACCTGTTATTAATGAGAGCTTTACACTGGCCCAGATCTGGCTTTCTGATGCATTCCATGCATTCTGCTGCCCTGTGGGGGTTCAGAACTGGGAGTGGGGGTGGGAGGACCATCCTAGAATTGATGGTGCATTCAGATATTCTTACACTGTCCAATGCACTGCAGATGTGTATTCATTGAAAGACAGCATGGTAACACTATTATAGTAGTGCAATAATATATCTACTGCACAAGAAGCACTACCCACCATTGTCAAAGTCCATTTGTGGCACCTACTATGGTTTTGAGACCCCTCTGATGTCTGGATGTCCCTTTCAGACTCAGTATATGTGCTGCCTTGTCACGCTCATGCCAAACGGCCCATAAACACATGTGCACGGGGTCCTGTTTGTTCTTTAATGCAGAATGTAGACTCTCCTCAAAAGTATATTTAGGAATTAACCACCAACTTCTTACCTGCACCACAAGTACAAAATTAACACATCTGTACACAGGTTTACCTCTTTGCCATAAAAACTGCTTTTATAGGTACAATGACATCTAGTCAGCAACAACTTGTTAAACAAAGGACTGCCTGAATATTTGTAAACAGGAAATAAACTGTGGAAGTAAACAACCCTCCTCAGCAGCATAAAAGTACTTTGTTAGGCAGTTTAGGCAGTTTCCAAAGTACGTCCTCCAGAGATGAACATGTTAGATCTGGCTCCAGAACAGTGTAGCTGCTCGCTCACGCTCAATTGTTCCCAACCTCTTTGTCCTCTGTTTTGATGACGTCTGTTATATGCCAAAGTAGTCGACATCTTGATTTAGGGAAATTCTTATATCCACAGGCAAAACTTTGAGTTTCACAATGTTGCTGAATAAAAGACAGACAAGACCTATTTTTTAAAGATAATGGGTCATGTGATATTACAGAAGGAAATTTAAACTTGTCAGTGAGAAATTCTTTCCTCACCCAGGCATTTATGTTGGCACGACACTAGTCCAGTTTCAGGATTTGTAGATGAAGATTAGGAGAAGTTATTTTGCTAGTTTCTAACAGTTTCACACAGGTTACATAATATATATGAATACAATAAAAACCAAGGTCATTTATGTCAACGTAACTATTAACAATTACTTAATTAAAATTTAAGAAAGATTGCCAACTATCATAATAAATACTGTATATAATTTAAAGATCTGCATGGTATGCCAGCATACCCTGACCAAATACAGAAACTCTGTGTTTTTCTCTCACTAATGGAACAACACACACACACACACACACACACACACACACAGATGAAAATTATATTTCAGAAATCAAACAGCACAATATTTATTTTGTATAAACTTTAGTTACAATGGTTTTCAAGTTACAATGGTTTACAATGGTTTTGTATTAATCTTAATGGCATGACATTAATAAAATCAGAAAATCAAAAACACAAGTGAACCTTCTGATTCCAGATTAATCTATTCTACTGTTCCAGAGGGGGAGAGAGAGGGAGAGATAGTGTGAACTCTGGGTTTGTTTGTGACATTACCATCATTTTGTCAATCATCTAAAATACACAGTTGTACTGCAATGCACACTGTGAAGTCTCTAACTAAAGATGCAGGTGACCATGCCAGAGTAATGTTTAGAGGGGCGTTGACTGCCACACTAACGTTCACGATGTGCCCACGGAACAAGCATAGTCACTGGGAGTAATGTGGCCGGCTGGAATGGATAGAACAAAGTCTTGCCACTGAATAGAATGCCACAGGCTATGTGTTGCTTCCTAGCAGGAGAATAGACACCTCGTCTAGCATTTCTTGCCTGCTCCCAAAACGCAACCCCATGCACTGGGCACATTTGGCACTCTGGTCCCTGTACCAAATTTAAGCACATGTTCTGGTTACTACTGCTACAAGAATAATGAAACTGCTGCAAGTGTATGGCAATATCAGCTCCATCCAATCACATGCCCTGAAAAGCATTTAAAATGGGTGAGTGAGAGGTTGAAATCAGTCCTTGGACTGGCTCTTGAGAAAGGATTTTTATAAAGGAATTATCAATAAAGATGATTGCAAATGCAAGTTCAAATAAGTTCAAAAAAGATACTGTAAAGATCACTTAGGTCAATTAATGCCTTAATTAATTAATGCCTAATGTGTTTGCATATACCAGTACAGACATCACTGAATGATCCCCCCTTGCTGCAACTGTGCGCTGAGCTAAGTCATTTACAACAAGGTACTGGAAGGGGCAGGTCAGGATAACCGTTAACCTCAGTGCTTGAAAACAGCACCTGTGGACCAGGCATTGCTCATTAGAGTAGTTAAACTGAGAACCTGGACAAACACGGAAAGCGAGTGAAAGAGGAAAGGGAGGTGGACACACTGAACTGCTCAGACAGCCAGAGCCAAGAACCTAGAGAGGAATGTGTTTGTGTTCGTATCTTTGCCTCGCTTGAGCCGAGCTCCGCCGAATGTCTGCAGCTGGGGGCAGAGGTGCACAGAGACATGTATTAGATAGAAAGGAAGTTACTGCCATAATTTTATATCACTCTATGACCTTGGTACAACCATTCCATAATGTGAAATGGCTATTTACAGTTTTAAAATACAAGTCTCCTCCCCTGTTCTCTCACTCATGTCTAAACTGCATACTGTGGTGCCTTCCAACAAAATGTCCTCCTTAGATACCAGTTTGCTAGCACCACTGAAAAAAAGAAGCTTCACTGATTTCATTATTTCACTCTGTATAAAGTTCTCGGTGTAAGCAAAGGAGAACTTCACAGGTTTTCCTGTGGTCTCTGTTATTTTAAATTTACTATTATATATTTGCTTACAGTTTTATGAAAAAAAAGAACCATTTTATCAAGACTCCTCAGGGCCTGACAGTGACGCTTGTGCACACTGCCACCAGTAGAATCGAGGGCCGAAGCAGCTCTGTCTTACATTTATACAGTGTGTCATCTGCCCCCACCCACACCCCCTTGATGTACGCTGAGACACACTGGTGCCCCCCTGTAATAACTAGCAGTCCCAACAACAGTGCTGAAGCCGAGTGGGTCCTCCTGCCAAAAACGACGGGGCCTCGGGATACACATTTGTACTGTTATAAACAGCTTTGTGGCAGCTTGCCTCTGCCCCCCTCTCACCACCTCCTCCACTTGAAATGCACCTATTAGATTTGGCTTCCATTAGTTCAGTCCACTGCCTGTCTTTCCCTCCCTCTTCTCTAGTTCCACCTCCTGTTCCACATCTTAAGCTTTGCATTCCCATTTTCCTTTATGGCTTCAACACTTACATCCTGCATACATATCAGCTATGCTTTATTATAATTACTCATCATCATCATCGTCATCGCCATCACCATTACTGTGCTATTGTTCACATTCTATCATCTCCTTGGGCAGTTTTGAAGACACATGCCGTGATATGAGTTGGCACATAGACAGAAAACTTTACATATATTGTGTTATTCTCACAGTGTTTAATGTACTGTCTCAAGATGCACAAGCAGTGAGCACTTCTCTGTTCCTCTTCATCCTCACATGCTGACAGTCAGGGCCAATGCTACAAATTTTGGGCCTCATGAAAGATATCATTAAACCAGGGGTAGCCAACCATGGTCCTGAAGGGCCCCAGTGGGGGCAGGTTTTTGTTTTAGCCAATTTCTGTTTTTAATTGAATATTAATGTCAATTAAATGTTGGCTTTTTTGTATAGTTACAGTGTTAATCCAGTAATTCTAAATAAGATTTATTCATTTTAAATAAGAATGTTAAAAGCATGACAAAGACTTACTGATGTTGCTTAATACATGTTAATACATGTTTTAATAGATATGGTACATTTTAATCCATTTGTTGTTAATAATGACTTAAGTCACTGCTTAAGCATTCTTTGTTATTGGCACCTATTTCTGCTATTCATTAATTATGACAATTCAAATACAATTAGTAATGACAGGTTTGAATGAAAGACCTTGATGAATTATCCATACATTTTTGCTATAATTCTGCAGTTAGAGAGGAATTGTAATGTGTGCTTTAAAATTATGTTACTGATCATAAAACACAAGAGTCTCACTTTTAACTTTCAATAATTTAAAACAACTAAACACACACAAATTACCATAGAGAATGAGGCTAAACAATGATGTAATTGATATTTAATTAAGTAGGCAAATTAAACTGACTGAATTGGCTGAAACAAAAACCTTCTCCCATTGGGGCCCTCCAAGATCGTGGTTGGCTACCCCTGCATTAGACATAATGTTACATTAAGACATTACACTAGTAGCTCAATGGGTAGAACATCAGGCTGAGATGTAGAAATCTCCTTCTGGTTCAAATCCCAGTCCTGGTACCAGGTGTGTCCTTGAGCATGACACTCAAACGCTAGCTCCCCAGATGCTGAAAAAATGGCTGCCCACTGCTCCCCCTGGGGATGGGTTCAATGTAGAGAACAAATTCCTTGTATGTGACAAATATATTTGGCTAACATTTCTATATTTTCTAATTTTTGATGACCCCTGTCAGTCAAAGGCCCTTGGAATTGTCCTAGGTTTCCACTCCTCTATGGTGCCCCTGCTGACTGTGCTGAAATGTACTCCAGGGTGCTACAATTTTCAAACACAACACCAAGGGAGCACTTATGAATGCTATTTGTGACCAAGCACATTTTAGCACTTCACTAACATGCTGATGAATCACTGTGAAACAGCTGTCAAACGATGAAACGCAACAGACCTCCCTCTAGTGGGTCCAAGCAATTCAAATGAAATTATTTTCAAGTCATTACAAGCTCTGTTAGATGTGAAAAAACAAGGCTGGTGCAAAGTCTCCACTATGGAGAGCAGGATTATTCCTAACAGCATCAACGTGTTTGACGATGTGTGCAAGGCAGAAAGTGTGTGTCAATGAGTATGCCTGTTCACACAGACACGGAATACACTCAAAGAATGGGATGTATGGGATTGAGGTTTCCTTGGTAGGACAAAGGTCAATCTACATTTCGTGTTCATTTGAGGGTTTGCATGTCAAGATGCTCTTTGAATGATAAATTAATATAAAAATGTCAACAAGGAATTCTAGAGTTGCAAAGCCATTTTATAATCTAATACTGACAAGACCCTAGACCTAACAATCTTAATAGATCAGCATAGGGAGAATGCTACTCAACATACTAACCTAATAAGTGTTATTTTAAAATAATAAATACTTCTATCCATACTCTAATTCACACTTCTACCTATGTAATAGCTGGACATGTATTGGCAAGTGAATTGTCTGAGGACATGCATTTAATAATCTAGTCTGTATGTTTTATTAAATAAAGACTATCTACAACTTTGCAAGCAGCTTTTAAATCTGATGGGCATCCAAAATTGAAAACGAATTAAAAACATTTTCATCAACCATTTGCAATTGATTGATATTGTGTCATTTACAGAGACCCAACCCCACAAATCCAAATTTACAAATTCCAATCCAAAGTAATCTTTCTATCGCTTCTCCAGTGGCTATACTGTTATATTCATTTAATAGTAATTACTATATGTTTTTTTTCTGCACATCTCTTCTGAGAAAAAAAGTTATGCATTTAAAAGCTTTAGGGCTAGAAAGAAATAGTAAGGATAAAGAAGAGTGGTGAACCTTACAGATCCCAGTTCAGCATCAGCTAACTGCTTTTAGCAGAGTTTTGCATAAGCAGAAGGCAATGACACACAACTGCTCATTAACCCCCACCCCTCCGCCATTCATCAACGTATAAAATTAAATGGTGTGTATGCACTGCTACCGGTCTGGTTATTCTAACCTAAACACTTAAAAACTGTCGCAAAATAAACCTTACGTGCATCCTGAATACATATTTGTATTCCACGTTTTACATGTTTAACGTCTTATCAATCTTCTTTCCTTGAACATGTAGTACTAATTTTAATGCTTAGTTGAACGTAAATTACTTCTGAAACGGTTATCAGTTACACTGTGCAGAAATGTGCATCTTTTGCTTTGATCAACAAGTACCGACAGACCTCTTACAAACTAAAGCAGGACAGCGTGCCAACAGCTGTGTCTCAGCCCCTTTAATTTCACACAAATCACTAACGTAAGAGGGTCAGCACAAGACAGAGGCAGCCAAAAAGCCCTCTGCAATGCGACCACGTTTAGTTTTTGGTCTGCGTGGACTTCACTCATGTCCCACATCTATTTGTCTTCAGTTTGTTTATTGTACCTAGGTATTTCGTTAAATATGCACTTTCTGTTTTAAATCAGAGCAGCGCAGCCGACGCATGCAGCTTGTTAAGGATCGCATACCGTAAGAAAAAGGAAACAGAAGTTCCGAATATGCCGTTATGCCAGCATTGACACAATTAATTTAATTTCTGTTCACATAGATAGATAGAATACTTTATTACGGACACATTACACGGCCCATAACATCATAACCGGCAACGTTATTTACTTGACCATATTCAAATGAATCAAAGCGGAGTCAGGATGACTAGGGTGGGTTAGTTTTAATATAATAAGCTGTTAACTGAATACATGTCCAACAATTTATTTGTGCATCCCTATACAGTATTTTTACTCGAGGCAGATCAGCTTTGCGAAATCGTCCCATATGGCACAACTTTGTTTTTTTTTTTTTTTTTTCTCAGAAAAAGCAGTTGTTTTAATTAGCCTAAAATGTTAACAGGTATAACTCGACACAAATGTATTCTCAGAACCACCAGTTAGCCATGTTTGTAGCGACGCAATTCCAGTTTTATCTGGGCCTTACCCCCTCTGACATAGTAAGCGATGCTTCTGAACACAAAACACATATTTTTAACATGTGTATATACTGTACGTCCGTACACGAATGTATATGACTGTCCATAGCCAGTTTGACGACACTATCAGACACCGGTCCTACTTCTTTCCTAAGTTCTCAGTAGACATATTTCCACTGTACGCGCTGAAGATGGTGTTAATGCACCACGCCCCCACAGGCGGCAAAATACGCGTTCTGGGTCTCCTGTATTTTCGATTAATGTAATCACCCTTTAACTCATTTAAATAATTTAGTTTTTTTACAGTTCTTTTCCATTAAATTTTTGTTTAGGTTATACTTTTTTTTAATTAATAGAAATATTTAGCAGTGTGTAGGCTACTTGATCTTGTCTGACAGTGAATTATAAAAATACAAAAACAAATGATAAATTTACAGCCTAATCCGGAACAAAATTAAGCATTTGTTGTCGTTTATATATAAGAAATTTGTGTAGTCTGAGCTATAAAACGTAATTTTTCTCTTAAAAATGATTGTAGCCTAATTTCAAATATCAAAACACAAAAGCAAATCAAAATTACGTTAATGGAGTCAGTGCGTTTAGGGATTGGAGAAAGCAGTTGTCTAAAAAACCAGTTTTCCCAAATATCAACAGAACGATAAAACTATAATATACAGCATAAAAATTCAAACACAAAATTGTCATTATGTAGTAATATACAGCATATAATACTAGACATTACTACTTTTCCCTCTTCGCAGTAAACTGCAACAACAGCAACATATAATTTATGTTAACACAGAAGTACATGAAACAATTAATAATACACTAACACAAATTACTCGACTCACAAACGGTTGTGTTTTTTTCTTTAGCAAAACATAAAAAGTGAGCATGTGAGAGAACAGAAACAGCTGATGGTACTCTAGCGCGAAGTACATAATGTGATGTACTTTGTTTTTAAACAAGCATTAATTGTGCTAAAATGAATTTCCTGTTTGGTTACTGAAACTTGCCGTTACACTTAAGTGCTCCAATAAATAACGGATAACGACTGATTCCTTGAAAAATCACTATTATGGCTGCACTTGGGAGTACTCATGTATATTATGAACCCACACTGTTCTGCTTGTGTACTACCGATATACAGGTATAGCGGTTAGGTCCCTTAAATTATTTTATTTGAAACTATAATTAAAACTATTAATTTTGTTTTCTCCGGCAAATGTACCAGGAAATACTTGTGTAACACATTTTTGTTAAAACATACTAGACTATTTAGTCTCGCATTCATTTTCAGACTGCTAAACCTGTTGAGGTTTGAGAGTCGCAGGGAACAAGGGTTGCCAGCCCATCGGAGATAGTAGAATACAGCATCGCAAAGGTAAGTATAAATTAATCAACCAAACAATCAACCGAAAAATATAATACTGAATTTATAATTTCAGTCAGTAGACAGGGCCTTGGGGTAAGCAGTTCATGTAAAGCACAACTGCTGTAAGTATTTCTAACACATCAGTGCCACACAATTGTGCATCCTCATAAAGACAGTCTTTCGTGAAAGACCAACTTTAAATGCAAAATATATTCATGTTATTCGTTTTCAAGTACAAGTTATTTGTCAAAACAATACAACATCCAAGAAAGACCCCCCAGAACTTCTCTCTGAACTTCACTCGACTAGCTAACACACCCATCAAAACATTCACCCAGCCTCCTCTCTTCTCTTTCCTTACTTGGCCATGCCTTTGCTGCTCGCGCCTGATTGGCTGTCGTTCAAGAGCCGCGTGACCCGGATACATTAAGACATTACCCGTGTAGATACACTTCTCGCGCACACTCCCACCCCCCCCTTCGCTCCCCGGTTGAGGAAGTGAATTCGCTGACAGGGCTGGGTTTCGAGAGAGACGAAGATAAACAGCAATTACTGGAAGGGAACACGAATAAAACCAGTAAAGAATAAGCGCAAAACAAACCAGCGAAACAGTAAAGAAATCAGCTAATCACATTTAACTGCTGAGATCTACAGCAAGACCCGCAGACATGGTAAGGCCGTGCAGAGGCGCAACAAGATTGGGAAGGTACTTTTTAGGTGGTACAGAGGGAGGATATTAACTACTGCCCTTTATAGGAAGTGCTGTACGTAGCAGTTATTCGTGGGGCAGCTAATGAGAGTAAGCATTAAGTTCAGCTTTATAGTAGTTGACCTCTTTATATACATTACGGTGCCTGGCTGGCTAGCTAGTTCACCGGCAGCAAATGAGCCAATTCGCAGGAAGTTTAGGATTAACAACATCGAGTTTTGCTGTTATGCAGGGCTGCAGATTCACCGCCCCCTCATGATTATACATTGCCCGGAGTTAAAATAGCAATAGCGCAGCACTGCCTGCCCGGCCTGCTAAAACAGCTCGTACACATTCCCATATACAAACTGTGTCAGTGAGCGTTAAGATCGTAGTAGTGACGTCCGCGCATCGTTGCAGTTATGGTCCGCGCCACGTCCTAAAGTTTTTCCCCCCCTATGATTTTGAATGAACAGCCAGTACCTGATGAAAACGCACTCAGTTTTACGTGTGTCGTCTGTAGGCCGTGGTAACCGGCTGGACAGCGTTGCCTGTGCGTCTCATGGGTCATTTGAACTTGAAATATGCGGTTTTTGTGTGTCTATATAAAAGTTTTGTGGAGGCTGCCTGGCTACTCTCTTTGACAACGGCAATTGTTATTTTTGTATTGTGGTACTTTTAATTCAATTTGGGTCCTATTGTCGTCCCATGCGTTATTGGTTTGTATGGTCCATCTATATAAAATTCCAGTTTTATTAAAACGTACGTATGTATATGAACTCTTGATCTCTGTTCACCGTGAGAATTTTGTAAATGAGAGAGGAGAGGTCAGTAGCTCTTCCTGCATTTCTGATCGCAGCACACATGCGTAGTGGAAGCCTACATTTTACAAAAAACGCTATTGGGTTAGTTGGCCTGAATGAACATGTTTCATGGGTTTCATATACAATCCAAGCCACTGATTACATAAGGGGAAACCAGATGTTTCTAACCATAACTTTGTAGCCCCATCTCTGTGCTTCCTTCTTTCACCCCTCATCCTGTCTGCCGAAAGCCACCCCCACCTGTCCAGAGTCTCTTCTCTTGCGGGGCAGCTCAGCTGCCTGTGTTTAACCTAGGACAAGCGTATGAATAAACACAGTACTCCAGAGGCCTGGTGTCTCCCGGAAGCACGTCCCTTTCCCACGGTGTTTGGCTGCTGCGGAGTAAATAGATACCGGTCAGCCAGGTGAAATGAGTCTGTAAGCTTGTGAGCTCATTGTTGAGCAGATGGCCCTGATTCTGGCCAGGCCTCATCTCACTCTCTATCTCAGTACAGGGGATGGTTGTGTGTGTGTGTGTGTGTGTGTGTGTGTGTGTGTGTACATACATATTAATTTTTTCCCCCCAAGGCTTCAAAATTACATGTCATGTGCAATAAGTGTCTGTGTGTCTTGTAAGAAAATGCATGTCTGATTGAATGAGTATTTAATGCTTTACAACTGCTGGGCATTTTTGGTAGTAAGTGAGTGCATTTCTGTACTTGCATGTCTGTTGTGTTGGTGTCGCACAGAGTGACCACTGCAAAATAGGCAGCTGGAGCAAGTTCTTGGCCCCTCTGATTTGTATGGGGTTGTACTCATTTTGTTTTGTTTGGTTTTGCAGAATGACCAGCAACTGGACTGTGCCCTGGACCTTATGAGGCGTTTGCCTCCACAGCAAATTGAGAAGAACCTCAGTGATCTCATTGACCTCGTGAGTTAATATCCAGTTTGTTTTTGTAAGGGTTGTGGAATCAAAAGCAATTATTGGGTTATAGGAGTCTGTGTTGAAAGCAGTAAAAATGTACCTAATCTGCCTAAATGTACTATATTTGCCTGCATATTTGCCTGCAAGTCGAACCAGCATGTAAGTCAGCCCTCTAAAATTAGAAGTGTATTATAGGTTTAGGTCTATATCTGCCAGATGAGTCGACCCCCTAAATAATGTTGAACTTTTGGGCCTAGGTTAAGCCTGTGGACTTGTATGCTTTCGATCTGAGCCTAGGTTGGGCAACAAAAGTCAACAAATAATCCTGTTATGTGACTGATTGTTTTATCATTTTAGTATACGGTTAATAACATGGTCAGCATTTAAACCATTTCTGTGGAGTCGAAGTCATGTACTCAGTCAGTGATATCATACATTGAGGAGTTGAAGTCGAAGGTTTTGTGTACCGACTCCACAGTCCTGGGTTTTACCTCAGACATTAATAACCACATAAGAGGTAAAGGTCAAGTGAAAACAAATGCAAATCAAAATGAAGCAAAAAGGGAAATTAAATAAATCTGTGAGCACTGATTGATAGATGAAGAGGGAAAGAAATTTTGTGGGTTTGGTAATTATTTACTGACTTTACCATTTGCTACAATCTCTGTTTTAACAGTCTGGAAGGTACCATGAACACAACATACCCATTTGTGTCATGCAGAGAGCTGATGATGGAGAAATGTACTACATGGTATATGATGGCTGAATATGAAAAGTTGTTTTATTAATTCAATTTATTTTTATATAGCGCCTTTCGCAACAATATGCCTCAAAGCGCTATACACAAGAAATTGCAGATATTGAAAATTATTACTATGGTAAACTTGAGAAAATATGAATTTAACAAAGGAGAAACACAGTGGAGCACAGGTTTATTTTTAGTCTGTTTGGTAATTGGAGGCAGGAGGAAGGCTTTGTTTCACAGTCCGATGACATATAAATCAAACAATGCTTGTCAGTTAAAGGTTTTCAGTATCTAGATCTAAACATTGCTATGGTACTGTCTACTTTCATTTCCCCATCTCTCTCCCCTACCCCCTGCCTTTTCCTCTATCCTCCCTCATCTCTGTGTGTGTGTGTGTGTGTGTGTGTGTGTGAGAGAGAGAGAGGGGGGGGGGGTTGTTACCGGTTATTATCAGAGCTGTCAGTCACTCTGCTGTCCCCTATAGACACCATCACACTAAGGCGGAAAATCTCTAGTTGTCCAACCAGCCGTTCTCTAGTCATGTAGACAGCCTTCTGAGAATCCTCCTTATCACTTTATTCCCCCCCCCCCTTTTTTTGTCCAAGTCTTGGACTGAAGGTGTATGCCAGGTGTAGGGAGGTTTCCATGGTGACAGGGGAACAAGGTGGCCATTGTATCAGTCTTTTTGAGTGGGGGGGGGTAGGAGGTTTCTGTGTCTGCTCTGCGAGAAACAATTTGTTGCTCATTGTTTTCAGGGTGAAAGAGAGTAACAGACATCTCAAGTTCTCTTTCGCTCTACCTCTCTGTGTCTCTGTCTCTACCATGTCCACCTTTTTCTCCATAAGGTCACAGTGTGTTTCTGCAATTGATTTGGATTAAGAAATATCTTATTTTGTAATATTAGGTGAAGTCATATCAGAAAATAATTACCCCCCCCTTGTTTTCTCTCCATAGCGTCATTTCATCTGTTTCTGTACCATATTTAGTTATTGCAGCTTGCTAATGGATGTCGTGACAGTGCAGGGAAGTAATTAACCAGCAGCCTTAGCATACAGGAAAATAGCATAACTGAGTGAATAGTTGGAAACTCACTGACATTAGACTATCCTTGTGGCAGCAGCTGTGTGATGCATATGTGGATCACTTGTGTGTTAATGTGTATTTAGTGTCTGTTTTGCTGTAATTGTTGTTCTGTGACTCCCTGATGGAACACTTTTTCCCTTGTATTATGAGCATTCCATTGTTGGCTTTGTCATTATTCTTCTGACTTGCATACGCTCGTGTAAAAAGCAGTTCAAACCTTTTTTTTTTTTTTTTTTTCTTTCAATCAACCTGCTTTGGTTTAATAGTGTTGCATTTTGCCTGCTCATGAAAAGGGCACATTGTCTTGGTAGGAATGGTTGGAGGGGGTCACTTTTGACCTACAGATGTCATCTCATTAGCACAGGAGTGCACCTGGTGTCATTGCCGTGTACATGTGATGCATACGGAGAGAAAACAAGAAAATCTACCTTTCGTTCCTTGCACCCCACCAGGTACCCAGCCTCTGTGAAGACCTGCTGTCCTCAGTGGACCAGCCGCTGAAAATTGCCAGAGACAAGGTGGTGGGCAAAGACTACTTGCTGTGTGATTACAACCGTGATGGGGACTCATACAGGTAATTCTGTGACCGCAGCTCACTGTCACTTCACACAACTGCAAGTGTGACTGTTAATGATTTTGTAAAGCTTAATACTCATGGTTGACACCCCTGATTGACAGCTGAGAAACCATGTTGTCCATTTCAGATCTCCATGGAGCAATAAGTATGAACCACCTATTGATGATGGTGCCATGCCCTCTGCCCGCCTACGGAAGCTGGAGGTGGAAGCCAACAATGCTTTTGATCAGTACAGAGACCTGTGAGTAGGCCTGAGGTCTGTCCATACTGACGTGCCTGCTGGGGCTCATGTCGACTGTCAGTGATTTTGAGACCTGGTCGATGTAGCAGCTGTACACTGCCCACACTAATGTCAGATACCGTGGCTTTTGATTATGTTTGTGTGGGCACAACAGCGACTCTGAACCCGCCTCCCAAGTACTAAACCCAAGACACAGATGTGTTCTTGCACCTTTTGTATTTGTGAACACGCTTTTTTGTAGTTTAGCCACAGGTGTGGTTAATGATAATTTACCACAGTCTTTACCACATACTAGGAATGGGACAGTGCACCTGTATGACATGTATATTAATGTAGTTTGGTCAAAAAACATACACGTACAGTACTGTTTTAATTTTTTAGCCAAAGATATTCTAAAATGTTTAATGTTGAGGGGAAAAAACCCTAATTTGAGAACACCAAAATGATTATCTTTGATAACCACACTTTTGTCATTAATACTTTTCTACTACCAACAAATAGTAATTTATAAACACAACAAGAATTTACATTGTTTTGTTTTACATAGAAAAAAATACAAGGCAGTAGTTTAATGTTTCTTAATGTCCTATTTTCTATAAGACATCTGCACTGCTGTTATATATACATTTTTTACCAATATGTACAGGAACATTGTCAGAATGCAAAGAAAGAAACCCATGTAAAACCTAATGCGTTAAGATCAAAGGTTCGTTTGTTTTGGCAGTGAACCTATAAAATGGCCAATAAAGTTTGACAGAAAGTGTCCCCTTCTCAGTGTTGTGATACAAATCGATTAACGTACTTAAATGTATGTTTCATTTATGAAGAAACTGCTTACAGTAAAATATATTGTATTATGCTTAGATAAGAGGATAGATTAAGTGATTTCTGTTAGTTGATCGATGTCTCAGATAATGCATAAACAGTACAGCTGGTTATGTTCACAGAATCCAAAGGTAAAAAACAGCTTTTTAATAGGCTTGTAATGTGTTGATAAAATTATGCCAATTGTTATCAGGCTTTTTGAAAACATGTTTTGACTGCTCTGAACTGTCTTGCACAAACGATTTAACAATGAAAATAAAATGTAACAGGTTCATTATAATTAAAATACAGCACAGTCAAATTAGCCATGTTTTCATAGCAAATTTGCCACTTGTGGCATTTGGCAGCTGAGCTGAACTCCCTAGGTGTAGGTATATGGTTTTCACCAGATTAACAGGTTTACTAGTATTCAGGTCAGATGGAACAGCTTCATACATTCAATCCTTTTCATTCGTGAAATCAAGCTCCATGAGGGTGACAGAGGGGTTTGGTTTGTGCAGAGTAATTTGTAAAGTCATGTTCCACACTTTTATGAAACTATAAGGCATTGTAATTTTCTTAATAGCACTTTATTTACAGTACTTGGTGGATGTATGAAACTACCTGCATAAGGTTCTACATAAATGGAAAAACATTTGGCATGTCTTTAAAACTGTAATTTTAATCCAGGGGACAACTGTGTGCACATTTTTATCATGGCATTTGGTACTGACAAAAATGGTTGTGTGTGTATAGAATATATAATATATATATATATATATATATATACACAAACACATTTTTTTTGTCTTGTACAGGGGTGTATGTGATGCAAATCTATAGTATTTTCAAATGGAGACTTTTATTGAACAGTGATGACTTTGCAGGTACTTCGAGGGGGGTGTGTCGTCAGTGTACCTGTGGGATCTGGACCACGGCTTCGCAGGTGTCATCCTCATTAAGAAAGCTGGTGATGGCTCCAAAAAGATCAAAGGCTGCTGGGACTCCATTCATGTGGTGGAAGTGCAGGTGAGGGCCACTTGTGGATCAGTCCACATTTACTGTCCTCCGTTCTTGTCCCTCCTCTCACTTCCTCTAGAGGAAGTGCAGGTGAGGGTGACTTGGGATCAGTCCACTTTCACTCTTCTTTCTATGTTCTTTTCCCTCCTCTCATTTCCTGTTGATGAAGCTGCCTTTGTTTCCCACCCTCTCTTTTTTTAAAGCTGTCCCCCTGCCTGTTCTTCCGTGTTGACGTCTGTGGGCCCATACATATTAGGTGTTCTCATTCTCTTCCCAGTTTTGAATCTCATTTTAAAACATACTTTTACACAATGGTGCTCACTTTTTAATTTTACTGTTTTATTCACTGTTTTATTTTAATTAATTAGCCTTTTAGCATATGTCTTATATTATTTTAGTTTGATTTTTTTTTTTCTTCCAGAACATGATGAAAACTGTTCTGTTCTTTGTATGGCACTTTGGCATGCTTTGTGTTGGTTTAAATACAGTACATAAATAAACTTGACTTGGCCTTGTTGCTTGTGTGCTCATATCGAATTGTCTTTGTCTCAAAGGAGAAGTCTAGTGGGCGCACGGCCCATTACAAGCTGACCTCCACCGTAATGCTGTGGCTCCAGACCACCAAGACAGGCTCCGGCACCATGAATCTTGGTGGCAGCCTCACCAGACAGGTACTGTGTGCTGGGCTTGGGTTATCACACGAGTCTGGGTCTTACTGTGGAGGCATAGAGAAAAGAGGCACATTACGTGCTAGCAGGTGAGGTAACAAAATTAACGTGACCAATATTGCTCATTGATTGACAGGTGAGAACCTGTGGTGACATGCATGTGGGGATGGGTTTGTTCTCATTGTTCACATCAGATATATACTGTGCATCCAGTCCCCTGTCCTTCTGCATAACAAGGACAGGACAGGGGAGTTGAGCCGTTGTGTGGCGCTGGGGCCGCAGTGTGGTGCTGGGGCCACTTACCTTATGAAGGCTTCTGATTGCTAAAGAGTGCAAAAAAGGGCCAGTGTGTAGAAAACACCATATTGTGGCTTGTTTATTGATTGTAGCTAAATTTTTACAATTCTTTACATGCACCAAAATAAGTTCTCATCCACGTTAACTTTTGTAACAGTTGAACATGAGGAAAACAATATGAAATGACACTTCAGATGATTTTCCCTTTTTAAGGTAACCTGCTTGTGTGAGTAGACATCTGATGACTAAGAGATGTATAATAAGTCAGTCTTTCTTGGCCCCTGGCTCGCTCTTTATTTAGTTATTTTTTTTCCCCACGTTTTACTCCCACCCCAGATGGAGAAAGATGAAACAGTGGGAGAGTCGTCCCCACATATTGCCAACATTGGCCGTCTAGTGGAGGTACTGTACTGATTTAATAACACACAGACCCACCTGAACACTAGAATCTGATGAGTTTCCCTTGCATCACAGGGCTATTATTCCTTGTGCCACATTATTTATACTGTTTTGTTATTAATTATCTGTTTCTTTATCTAAAGGACATGGAGAACAAAATTCGCTCTACCCTGAATGAGATCTACTTTGGAAAGACCAAGGACATTGTCAATGGTCTGAGGTAAGTGGCTTTGCCCTAGCAGACTGTCCTCAAAGAGACAAAATGGGGCCCATCATAAGGTTGATTGACCTTACTTGAATTTGCCACAGGGATCCACAGAGCCATATAGACCTTTACACACCGGCTGATTGTGGAATACAGTAGAAGCAGGAATTCTCCCCCTTTTTTACCCTCACTCTAGGTTCCCTTCACTCTGAAGGTTCCTGCTCTTTTTTGCTTCCTGCTTTGCATAATGTCTGTATTACTTTTTTGCCATCTTTTTTGCCATTCAGGCTCTCTCCCTCTGTTTAAATAATCTTATTTACCTTTTATGTTTGTTCTCATTTTCAAATTTCTTTTTCTATGTACACCTCAACTGCCCCCTTTCCTGCTTTCTCTTTGTTTTCTCTGTTGTACTTTCTTTTGCCACACCCTCTCTCTCTGTGCTCCTCTGCCTCTCTTTCCCTGTGTCCCCCTTTTTCTTTCACCTCTTCTTTTTCTCTTTCCTATCCCTCCTCTGCATTTGCTTTGTCCAGATCTATTGAGTCTTTGCCTGATAACCAAAAGTATCAGCAGCTCCAGAAAGAGCTGTCCCAGGTCCTCACTCAGCGCCAGATCTTCATTCAGCCTGAGAACTAGGGCTGGAGGTACGGCCTGTGCAGGCTGCATGTGCGGTGCAGCACTTTGTGTGTGGCATGGTGTGATGAAACCGGCCTGTGCTTTATCACAGAAACAAGCTTGCGCCTCATCAACTCTCTTGAGAAAGCAGTTGCATTACACTGATGGATGCCAGCGTAGTGCTGTTGTCGTGGATACTGCGTTCTGGAATGAAGAGGAGGAAGCCTTTGCAGGGATTTGTCACAATTAAATGAAATTGTTATTGGTAGCTGTTTTCAGCCATGCCTGTCGTTGTGCGTGTGGGAGCCTCCTTAGAGATAACACAGAAGTGACTGTGTTAAAATTACAAGAGGGCTGAAACACTTTAACACCTTGCATCAGCATGAGTGTCATAACAGCATTGAAGGTACGCAGCAGTAGACGTGTTGACTTGGGTACTGACTGAACTAACTCTGGCTCCTGTGTTGGGGTGCCTGGCACTCACTCTCCTTTATCGCTTCCTCTCTTTTTTTTATTTTTCAGGAGTGTGCAGACCTTGGCTGACAAACCCAAGCAAGACGCTCTGAAGAACGACCTGTTGGAGGCATTCAAACGCAAACAGCAGCCTTAGAGATGCCTGTTCTGTTTTGTCTATCTCTGACCTTCCCTGCCACTTGCACACCCCCCCCACCACTCCCTCCTTTTTGTCATTTCTCTTCTATGTACACAGTGCTTACTGTAATCTTCATTATTCTGTGCTGCTGTCATGTTCATCAAGGTTTTTTTTTTTTTTTTTTTTTTTTTTTTTTTATAGTTTTGGCTTTTCTTCGTTTTAGAAACATCCTCATCAGAGCCTTCCTCTCTCATGGCAGTTTGTGTTGCATGAGTAGTAAAGCCATGACGACTGCAGGAGTGTGGTACCACAGTTAATGGTCCCAGTGGCTTTTTCTCTCAGCATGACGGTGACGGAACACATGAGAGGTTACTATCTTTCACAAATTACGCTGAAAGACAAATGGGGGACGGTGTGCTACAGACAGAGGAGCAATTTGTCCAGTATGTTTTCAGCAGCTTTTAAAAATTTTTCCACTGTAATATATTAATAAATAATATGCACACAATGTTGATGTGAACTTCGCAGCCCATACCCTCTGATCTTCTTTTGTAAATTGTAACGGTTCTCTTGTGCTTGAGCTGGGGGCTGGCGGGATGGGGGGGTCCACACAGCTGACCTTTGCTCCACACCTTTCTCCACCTCCTGAAGCTGGGGAGCAAGATGGCCACTGGCAGCACAAATGGAAGTGTAGAAATGGACAGGCGTATAGAAGAGGAAAGTGAGCTTTACTGTATGTAACAATGTAGGGTCTTATGTCACTCCTTGCCACTGTCCTCTGGTTTTGGGGACAGAGGAAGGTCACTTTCTGTCACTGTTTCTGGGAGCCCTTTTTTATTTGGACATTTTTTTTTTTTTTTTTTTTGTAATGCTTATGGGTTCATGTTATTAGAGCGTCCAACATCAATAAAATTGATACTGGTGAATGGGAGCTATTTTTGTTTTGGTCAGATGTAATGTGATGACGATTTGACAAAAGTATTCAGTGAAGTTTGAGGAGTATAGCAAAGCAAGGTACCATTAAAGAATAATCACATGGCTTTGAAAGTTGTATTTAGTTTAATGAAGATTTCCTTGATATAGCACAATGTTCAACAATGGGATTGTCCAAAGTTTTCATATGTAAACTGTTGACAAAAAAGACCACTTCAGGCAAATGTGCATATTTAACTGTGAAAATGGTTAAGTGTATGGAGAAAGACTATTGTTTGTCAAAGATCAGTGGTCTGTGTCAGTGGCTTCGGTGGTTACGGATAAAATGGCTCACTCATACAAGAGCAGAGTAATCTGTTCTGGTCAATCCAGTTGGTCTAGCTGTAGTTGGATACATTTTTTCCCTGATGATATATTCCAGTCTAAGGTTGTGTTTTGAGAAAAACTGGAGGTCTGTGTCAAACTGATTTTTTAAAATCCAGATCCTGCACAAACCTGGCCACAGTTCACAACAATTTTATATTCTCTTGCCCACTATAACCCATTAGGGATTGTTTTCCATTTTTTCCTTTCATGTTTAATAAAAAAAAAAACTTTCAAACTTCTGCAAAAGCATGACAAACAGAATTGCCTGTTAATATACTTTTAAATCACATAGGTTATACTAATAAATTATGCACCCTAGAAAAACTGGTCACTGAGCATAATTAAAATTTACTAAAGGTACACGTTTTATCCCATGTAACTGAAGTTGCTGTATTTTGACAGTCTCCTGTATTTATCTCAACAAACAAATAGCAGTTACCGTTGGTAACTATATAAAAGGGCTGCCAACCATCAGACCCTCTTTTAATTAAGTGCTGTTATATTTACCCTTGTATAACAACTTCCCTCAAATGTGGCTGGTGGTGGACTGTGCAAACAAATGCTTTGCATAAATAAACCCCTCTATTTGGCATGTTGTTTGTGTTCTGCTTGGTTCTAAGTGTAACAACACAGTTCAAAGATTTTTTTGTGTATTTTAAAATATGAATGAAGCATGTCTTAATTTTACATTACAATAGTTTTAAAATAGCATTATAATAGTGGTGTACCACACATTGTAGCAGCCTGGTGGCTAAATGAATAGAACATCAGTGTAGGATGTGAAAGTCTCCTGGTTTGAATCCCAGCACAGCTAGGTGTGTCTTTGAGCAAGACACTCAAATGCTAACGCTGCAAGTGGCTGGCAGCCCACTACTACCCCTAGGGGGTGGTTTAAATGCAGAGAAATAATTTCCCTCTGGGATTAATAAGATACTTTAAAAAAGGTTTTATCCAGCAGATCGTTTTTTTCCTGATCATGTCCACATTAGTTGGATTACTACCCTCTCCAGCATGCTACACTGAAATTAGTCTCACCTGGTAAACGTTTGTCAGGTCCCACACTAAAAGTGTTCTTCAGTAATGTAGAACTCTAGGTTAGACCATAGCTACAACAGAACATTGGGTGATTGATTCAGTACAGTACTATATATTTTTGAAGTTAAATTTTGACACACGTGACCATTATAGCTATAACACCTTATATAAATATAACTTCATCAGGGACTGTGAAAATCCGTACACTTTTCAGGTTATTGCAGGTAGCACTGCTTGGCAGAAGTAAAATCCATCGGACCATTTCCCAACTGCTTATCCAGAACAATATTGTGGGTGGTAGCAGTAAAATTACGATTTAATCAGGTACTACACTTAATTATTGTATTAGATGCAGAAGAAAAAAATTGTGTTAATTGTGTTCCATCATATTTAGTCTTGCTGTATGTACTTTTTATGTCAAAAATGAAAACGAGGTGCATAATGAAAGCACCTTGCAACACTTTGGTACTAGTATTTTTCCACTAGAGGGAGATATCTGATTTAAGTCTACGTTGGTCTTTCAAAGAAAATTAGAATGGGTTTCTGCAATTTCGGTTGTGTGACTTAGACGCTTGCTGAAGAAATTTATATTTAAATGCAGTAAGTCAACTCATGAAACAACCCAAAGTTTAATTAAATTACATGCAACCCTCACTCGTCCCCCAACAAAAGCTATCAATACAGCATTCAGTAGAAAGTATCTGGTTAAATACACAAATCTGCTACCTCTGGGTGATTCTATTAATTGTATACAATACAGTTAATTAACCGCAATACCATATATTGTCTTTTGATGGGCACTTCAAATTTACAAAGTTGAACTAATGTTGCTTAAAAAGATGGGGTTTCCTCAGTTTTTTATGGTTGCAGTTGCAATTACTATTACCGTTTTCGGAAAGGTCAAGAGTATATAAAGGCTTGTTCTGTCTGTCACTATTTAGCTGTGTAATGAAAAATGAACTCGTAGCGGTTTTTTCCTTAACTGAGTCTAAAGTTAAAAAAAGGGGGGTTACATGCGAGTAGCTTTTAGTCAGGCGTTAAAACAGCAAAGAATGGAGTCATGCGTGTGAAATCCTTCGTGTAAGATTTTCAGCATCAGTTCATGAATTTTTGTTAGTTTTCGTCATACCTGTTATACCGATATCAGTTGGCTTCCTCATAGCAGTCACAGAGGTTGCTTAAAATTTCGTTAAGAAATGTTTACTTTTAGTTCATAGTAATGGATAATCATTGACTCATTATGTAATTGGAGATACAGAATTGATGTTAAGTAAATCTCGCAGTGTATAATAATCTCTGCATATATATGCGCACTTCATTAATAGAAAAATATAAAAATATTACAATATATCTTTTAAAAACAATTTAAATGGGAAGATGCCTCTATTTTCCATACCGCATCTCATTTCCCCCTTCTTGGAGCCTATCCCAGGGATCTTTGGGCATGAGGCAGAGCACACCCTGGATGGGGTGACAGCCCATAGCAGGGCACAGCCTGCAACAGTCAGACAGACAGACACACACACACACACACACACACACACACACACACACACACACACAAAAACGGCAATTTGGAGATGCATGTCTACAGTGCATGTATTTGGACAGGAGGAGGGAACCGGAGTACCTGGAAGAAACAGGGCAGGATTTGATTTATCCCAGAGGAGCAAGGAAACAGTGCTAACTAGTGTGCCCACCCCACTCCGGTTTTAAACACTGTAAACTATCTTATACGTCACTGTACTCCAAAACTGGGTTTTTCATAAAATGGCCAGTTTGTCTTGAGTAGCCTTTCAATGGTCGTTAATTTAAATTTGAGATTTACAATGGTGTACAAAAGTTCAAGTTGCTGCAAAACGAAACACACGATATGCAGCTAACTAGCTACTTCATTGCCGTGCAGGGCTGTAGTCGTACCCACTGCACCTCAGGGCACCCTGGCACAGCGCCATCTGTACATAGATGTAAATAATGTCCTTGTGTTGTGTTGTAATCGTATTAGCATAAATGTGTTTATTCATGCATGTGTTGTACATAAGTGTGTTCCTTTATTGCCCACAATATTGTATGTGTTTGATAGCTAAAAAACTGACACGATGGACACCGTCGCTGTTTTTTGTGCATTAAGCGTCAATAAAGCACGCTGTTTGTTTCAAAACTAGTTTGCTGACTGACTGAATGACAGAGCAACATGAGTTCCCGCCACGTGTCCGTCGCAATATTATTATTACCTGGAAAGTAATGGGCATTTCGGTATCGTTCATATATTGGCCGAAGCTTCAAACTACTTGCGCCTTTTGTTCATGCATGCGCGGTCCACCAAATATGAAAAAAATTCAACTGGACGACCCAAAAACACTCTAGCATAACGTGGATCAGTGGATTTCATGTCAAGACTTTTTAAGTTGACAGTCTTATGTATTTTGAAAAACAATAATGCATGCCTTTATTTAAATCTAACAGTTTTATGTACTTTAAAAAACAACAATGCATTGAAATATTTGAACGCAGACGTGTATTTTAAAAACAAGAATATATTGCAAAGCGCAGCAATTAAGCAAATCGCGGTAAACCGAGGTACAACTGTATTCATCTGTGTCCCCTCAACAATTGTTAACGTCATGCCACTGCGTGGACATGTTGGGTAATTTTGTAGCGTGTTGCTTATTTTTTACTTTTTAGATAAAATGTACACCATTCTGTTCGCGAAATGTTCGGGACATTCATTTCACAGTCTTAATCCAAAACATTGTCAAAACAGAAAATATATGTGCTAATCATATTTCCGAGAAAAAAGACCCCGTGAAAATAGCAAATAATGTCACGTTACTACAGTAGCCTAGTTCCAATAATATCCTACAACAATGCGGTTGCATGCTTCAAAATCGCCATCAAGAAAAATATAATACAGTACCCTGAACATACAGTGTAAAAACATATTGTGAACTTCTTAAAATCCACAATGTCCTTGTATTGTCTGGTTAATTAAATTTGTACTGTAAAATAGAATGTATTAAAGGGCACTGGATATATTATTTGGCAGGACCAATGAGGGAGCTCATCCTATTTCGTACTCAATTTTCCATAGAACCTTCACTGAATCCCGTAGTGCTGAAATATCTCTCTCTCTCTCTCTCTCTCTCTCTCTCTCTCTCTCTCTCTCTCTCTCTCTCTCACTCTCTCTATCTCTCTCTATCACACACCCACACACTATCAAGACAGAAAAGAGACTCTCTCACAAGAACAAACTCACACAAA
>JABJVR010000103.1:6809990-6831817 GCA_025773905.1 Chitala chitala | reverse complement strand
TCTCTCTCTCTCTCTCTCTCTCTCTCTCTCTCTCTCTCTCTCTCTCTCTCTCTCTCTCTCTCTCTCTCTCTCTCAGAAGGTTTATAGTAATGAGAATCCCACAAGGCGCAGGAAGGAGTAGTAGAGGCCATTTTAATCATTCATCAAAAAAAAAATCATCGGAGACGAGTGTTTCTGGAAGTGAGTGACCGCTTTTGTATTGCAGTGTATCTCGATAAGCTGCCGTCTGGCGAAAGCATGGGAAAGCCGCATCACACAAATCTGACTCGGCGGAAAGTTTGAAAGACGGCTGTCAAAAATTACACTGACTCGGAAAGGATAATTAATTAGAAATGCTAAGCGTTAAGTTACATTTTTTGTTTGTCACTGTCGCATGGTTAAAACTCGTTTTGTTAACGCACTGCTATAATGTGCACATCCAGCGAGAAGCAGAACCGGGCACTGTAATTGCCAGTGTGGGGCAAAACCGTTCCTGCATTCTGTTTCAGGTAATCGCTCCGAAATTTACGTGGACCTTTATAGAAACGGACCCAGTTGCGGGGATTGTCTTCATCTCAGAAGCGTTGGATTGCGAAACGCTCCCTTCAAACCCATTCACAATCAACATTGGAGTTCAATGCATAAACGTTTTTCCCGGTTTCAGCCACCTTGCTTTTAGCCGGTATGATGTATTTATTCACGGCAGACGTTGTTTCAATAAGCGGAAAAAGAAAACGATACAAGACGCAGATATTGTCAGTTTGGTTAGTGCTCCAAGTTACCGAAAAGCTTGCTACGACGCTGCCGCTGCGCTTTTCCCCGTCAGAGAGCTGTTGCCGACCGGTGGTGGCATCTGCTGCAGTGTGACTAAGAATTCGGACTTTTACTTTTGTGATGGAGGGCTTTGTATCACAAAGCGGATCTGTTTGAAGCATGGCGCTTTGCTTCAATTCAAAGTTCATTGTGACAGGTGCGCGGGCACAGAGTTGTACGTCACACCAGGTGGAAATATACAACATGGGGGGTTAAAAAGCATTGTGGTGAATTGGTGGATAGGTCTGGGCTCTTTTCACCAGGAATACATAGAAAAGCTGCTAAAAACAGTGGTAAAGTCAGAGTCTGACATTGTGCACAGACAGAAGAGAAATGTGAATACCAGTCCACAGTTTCAGCCTCCAATGTATCAGGCATTTGTTCCAGAGAATAAGCCCAGTGGGACACCTGTTGTGCTGCTGAGGGCAGAGGATTCTGACGAGGGAGATGCTGGCAGAGTGGAGTACTTCATTGATGCCTTGTTTGACAGTCGTTCTGACAGTCTTTTTGCTGTTGATCCCGTTAATGGCGCAGTCACCACAGTGGAGGTGTTGGACAGAGAAACAAAGGACACACACGTGTTCAGGGTGACTGCAGTGGACCATGGCAGGCCACGGCGCACTGCCGTTGCCACTCTCACCATTATTGTGAGTGACACCAATGACCATGACCCGGTCTTTGAGCAGCAGGACTATAAGGAGAGCGTTCGGGAAAATCTGGAGATCGGGTATGAAGTGCTTACAGTGCGCGCTACAGATGGAGATGCTCCAATGAATGGTAATATACTGTACCGTATCCTGAATAACAGTGGCTCTAATGATGTGTTTGAGATTGACCCAAGGTCAGGGGTGATCCGGACCAAAGGCCCGGTTGACCGAGAACAAGTGGAAGCCTACACTCTGCTTGTGGAGGCCAATGATCAGGGCCGTGACCCAGGTCCACGTAGCTCCACAGCAACTGTTCATATCTCTGTGGAGGATGACAATGACAACATCCCTCAGTTCAGTGAGAAGCGGTACGTGGTGCAGGTGCCTGAGAACATGCCACCTAACTCCGAGATTCTTCAGGTGACCGCCACCGATCAGGACCGGGGTAGCAACGCTGCGATGCACTTCAGTATCATGAGCGGCAACACCAGAGGGCAATTCTACATTGACGCCCAAACAGGGAAGTTGGACTTAGTGGGCCAGCTGGACTTTGAGACTAATAAGGAGTACACATTGCACATTAGGGCCCAGGATGGTGGCCGGCCACCACTCTCCAACATCAGTGGCCTTGTTATAGTACAAGTGATGGACATCAATGACAATGCTCCCATTTTTGTCAGTACACCTTTCCAGGCCACTGTCCTGGAGAACGTTCCAGTGGGCTACTCCATCATCCACATTCAAGCTATAGACGCTGATTCAGGGGAGAACTCACGACTGGAGTACCAGCTCATTGAGACCACGCCTGGTTTCCCATTCTCCATTAACAACAGTACAGGCTGGATTATGGTGTCGGATGAGCTGGACAGGGAGAGAACGGACTTGTACAGCTTTGCAGTTATGGCCCGTGACCGTGGCTACCCTCCTATGTCCTCAACTGCTAGCATTACCATGACCGTCCTGGATGTCAACGACAACAACCCGGAGTTCACACAGAGGGCTTACTTCATGCGACTGAATGAGGATGCAGCTGTGGGAACTAGTGTGGTTATGGTATCTGCTGTGGATCGGGACATTAACAGTGTGGTGATGTACCAGATCTCCAGTGGGAACACCCGCAACCGCTTTGCTATCACAAGTCAGAGTGGTGGTGGATTAATCACTCTGGCATTGCCATTGGACTACAAGCTGGAACGCCAGTATGTCCTGGGTATCATCGCCTCTGATGGCATGCGCTCAGACACTGCCCAGGTATTTATCAATGTCACTGATGCTAATACGCACAGGCCTGTCTTCCAGAGCTCACACTACACTGTTAACATCAACGAAGACCAGCCTGTGGGTACCACAGTTGTGCTTATAAGTGCCACGGATGAGGACACTGGGGAAAATTCCCGCATTGTGTATTTCATGGAGGACAGCATTCCACAATTTGACATTAACCCGGAGACTGGAGCGGTCACCACTCGGACAGAGCTGGACTATGAAGACCAGGTCTCGTATACACTGGCTATCACTGCTCGGGACAATGGTATCCCACAGAAATCTGATACCACATATCTTGAGATCTTGGTGATTGATGTGAATGACAATTCTCCAGAGTTTCTCCGAGATCACTATCTGGGCAGTGTGATGGAAGATGTGCCGGTCTTTACAAGTGTGGTGCAGGTGTCTGCCACTGACCGTGACTCTGGGCTGAACGGCCGCGTCCTCTACACTTTCCAGGGAGGAGACGATGGTGACGGTGACTTCATCATTGAGTCAACCTCTGGCGTTGTGCGCACACTGCGCCGCCTGGATCGGGAAAACACTCCAGTATACAATCTGCGTGCCTTTGCTGTGGATAAAGGGCTCCCAGCACTTAAGACATCAGTGGATATCCAGGTGACTGTGCTGGATGTCAATGACAATGCTCCAGTTTTTCAAAAGGACGAGTTTGACATCTTGGTGGAAGAGAACAGTCCCATTGGCTTGGTCGTGGCACACATCACTGCTTCTGACCCAGATTTAGGAAGCAATGCCCAGATTATGTACCAAATTGTAGAGGGCAATATCCCAGAGGTCTTTCAGTTGGACATTTTTTCCGGGGAGCTGACGGCTTTGATGGACTTGGACTACGAAGCTTGTTCTGAGTATATTATTGTGGTACAAGCCACCTCGGCACCCCTGGTCAGCCGGGCCACTGTACACATTAAACTGATCGACAAGAATGACAACCCACCTGTACTGAAGAATTTTCAAATCATTTTCAACCATTATGTCACCAACAAGTCCAGCAGCTTCCCCCGGGGTGCGATTGGTCGCATCCCAGCTCATGATCCTGATGTGTCGGACACACTCCATTACAGATTTGAAATTGGCAATGAGCTCAATCTGGTGATCCTAAACCAGAGCACGGGGGAGATCTGGCTTAGCAGAGCCCTTGATAACAACCGACCTTTGGAGGCATCCATGAAGATCTCGGTGTCAGGTAAGTGTCAGAAGTGTTAAGCCAGTAGATAGTTGGTTTAGTAAAAAATATTTATATTTTATTAGCCTAATATATGGCATATTATTACCTACATACGGAAGATCTGAATTTGAGTAACGGTATATGCAATGAGAAAATAATATACAAAAAGGAAACGACATTATTCTAAAAGAAGGGAAAAAATCCGCCATAGAAAGTGTGGAATGGGCCCAGTTTTGTGTGTTTACAGATTTGTTATTTTGCTTGACAAGTGATCATATAGCAAATACTTTTTAATTTACTTTGAGTTTCGCCAAAACACCAAGCAAGGTTTTAGACTGATGAAAATGCGCTTGACGATTTTGCAAATATACTCAAATACATTATTGATGTTCCAGTGTGGTTACACAGGAAACCAGGAAGTATCATCAACAGTTTTTCCAAGCAACTGATGCTTATTAATTTATATGTTTTTGGGAATACAGATTTACTAGAAAGATAATTTATTCATTCGAGATTTTAAGTGAATAGTAAAACTAGCAGTTCCTTGAAGTAACTTATGAAGTCTAGCATGCATGTTGAATAGTCTTACTCAATTTTTATGTTTGTGCCAATTTATTTTTGTGAATGTGAAACTTTGGCGCCATAATATCAATGTAGACTGGTGGCTTGTTGAGGGCCAAACTAGTGACAGTACTGCTTTTCCTGCTTCTAAAAGAGTGGTTGTGTGCATGAACCTTTGTTCCAGAGCACTGAACTGGTGGATTGTGGGAGTCACTGCTCCTACTTGTAAGGTTTCCCTTTGCTTTTGTAGAGGATATATGCCGTTTCCGGGTGAACACTTTCCTTTTGTCAAGTTAAATCAACAGCTGGATTCTTAGAGACTAACAAGAAGGTGGGGTGGCTAAGAGAAAAGGAGATCTCTTCTGCAACGCAGAACTGCAGAAACATTGGACTCGTAAAAGAAACCTGAACACGTTTCTCTTTAAAAAAAAAAAAAAAAAAAAAAAAAAAAGTCATTTACAGTTAGTGTCAATTATGACAAGAAATGAAACGAGAACTCTGTTTATATGACTTTAAATTTTTTATCATTTGTTTTTTAATTTTTCATTTATTTTTATTTACTTGTGTGGGGCACTTTGAGATGTCTTGAGATAAAAAGCATGTTATAAATTAAACGTATTATTATTATCATTATTATTATTATTATTGCATGGAGAGACAGAGCAGAGAAAAAACAGAAGCAGTTTCAATTGGGGAGTTAGGGAAAGGCTGAAATGATGTGTGGAGGAAAACAGAAGAGAAAGAACATTGCATAACATGTGAAACCCAGAAAACCCTCCTAAATGCTTTTTCTGCTGTCATCAGTGCAGGACATTGTGGAGAAGCAGTTTGGTGGTAGAAGCTGATGGAGGGCAGTGGTTGCTGTAATGTAGGGTACCAAACCACAGAGTGAGCCCAAAAGGTGTCAGGTTCCTTGTATGCACCGTTCTCCCTGTTCTAACATCAACCAGGTGTGAAGTTTTCCATGATATTTTCAGTATCATTTAATTGAATCATGTACCTTTCCCAAAAGAGTTAAAACCATACACAAATTTTATATAGCTCCCTTAATATTGTTTTTCAGAATGCTTGAAAAAAATACTTTGCAATCATAATTCAAAATACTTGAGACAGTTAATGGTAATAATGATAAGCGGCCAGGTGACTCAATGAGTAGAACATCAGGCTGGGATGCAGAAGTCTCCCGGTTTGAATCCCAGCACAGCCAGCCGGTGTGTCTTTGAGCAAGACACTCAGCACTAGCTCATTGTAACACGCATATATTTAGTCCAGGTTTTACATTGCAATTTTGTTTCTGCTTAGATGAAGGGATTGTCTTCTGTTTTGTAGTAATATAAAGTGATTCCTTGTGTACGCAGTATATTGTGTGTGTATGTGTGTATACATTACATTGGAGTCAGAGGATCATTGGTATTTTTCTGGTGCGTTGTTTTGGCTCTTTGCTGTGTCGTTGGCTTCTTGCACCCTGGTAATTCCTTCGTGTTAGTGTTCCTTTTTGTCTTAGCCCTTGTAGATTTTTTTGGTTTGGCTGGTGTTTGTTTAGCATTTCGTTGCTGTGCTGACTTTAACGTCTCTGCACAGACGTTAGACCGTAGACCTGAACCTGCTTCAGTGTCTCTGTTCCTGTCTGCCAAACATGATAAGAACCTTCAACTCCCACCCCAGCGCTACTGAATACTCATGATAGTTTTATACATAATACAGAAGTCTTCTATACAGTGCTTTAACTATTGTATATATTTGAAGTTAAAAGTACAAATACTGTTAGGGGTCTTACACTAGGTGTGCTATGTCATTGGCCAGTGAGGCACAAAGTTATGGGTCAAGTGTGTTTGTCCCCTTCCCTTTCCCTTCATGGATACAATTTTGTAGTCACAATAAGGGCTGGGGCTGATTGCCTATTTGGTAGCTGTACTCTGCCCTGGCTGTAATGCGCTGCAGATACATTCATAGGGCAGTTAATACAAATGTCTAATTCACTGCAAGAACATGCTGCCAGGGGTCACTAATGGGGAGATCAGTACTTCAATCTGTAGGCTGCAGATGCAGACTCCTGGATGTATGCAGCAATGCTGAGCTGGCACTGTGTATCGGCTAAAACGGGCAACCCTCTAAATAAGCCTGAAGGCTGTTTTTCTGGCAGTGTTTTGGCCTATGATTTGCCACACCTATTTATGCCAGCCTCCAGTGGAGGGCTTGTATGAGTGGTCTGCCCTGAATGCAGTGAAACTGCAGTCCTGCTGTGTTTGTGATGGCACCTAGCCTCATTTCACTTTGTCCAACCCAGTTAGAAATGCTGATGTTTCCTGCCAACATAAACTACAGAGGATGAGTACCTCGGAACAGATGCATCACGTGTTATAATACCAGTATTACATTTTTCTTTGCATTAGTCCAGATGTTTTTAATAGTCCATAATAAATGATGCATAAAATTATGGCAGCTTTCATAAACCCACCAAGGTTAAGTTTGATTTCAAATGTATGACATTTGTCAACCTAAATTATATATCTTTAGCAATCAGAGGTTTCTTTGTCAGTAGTCAAATTCAGTCAGTAGTTTCAGTTGTAAAGTATTTTTATACATGTACAAACAAAATACAGAAGTTAATGCTTCAAAATATGCTGGTATTTAAGATCTCACATGTAGCTATATATGAATGAGACAGAATCTATTTTTAATTGTTCATGATAAACTACTAATGGGCTAGGTTAAGTCAGCAGACCATCTAAATTCAATGGTTATTTCCATAGATAATGCAGAATATTGAGCATGCTCTAAACCCTAACCCTAACCCTGCACAGCCCTTCACAGTGCACACACTATGGGTGACTTGGGGTGCTTAACCCACCTAATCAGAACATCTTTGGAGTGTGGTAAGAGACTGGGACATAGAGAGAGAACATGCACACTCCACACATAGCACCAAGGGTTAGAGCTGAACTCTCAAGCCTGGAGGTATGAAACAATGCTAGCCACTCTTAACCGCATTCTGAAATGCCAATTTTGATTATGTTGGTAAACCCTCATCGGGTGCTGAGAGCTCCTAACAGCAGTGGCACCATGGCAACTGCACCCACAAAGTTTTCTGAAACTGCGTGAAGACCTGCCCTCACCCACGCTGCTAATGTTCAAGACACTTAGGCTAATTAGTGGGTTGGTCAGCCAACCTCTAACAGCACAGACAAGGACCGCACGCGTACACACACAAACACAGGCTCGTGTCACCCACATTCGCACACCCACCTGGCTCACTATGGTGCATGTATTTGGGCTTCTGCAGAGGTTAACAAGAGAATTAAGCAGTCACTTTAGCACAAAAAGCAATAGCAGGCTGGTGTACCTTTGTGGCAGTTACACTTATGTGCCAGCCTGCTTAATCAGTCATGAAAAAGCAGCCAACGCATGTCAGCATGTTTTTGACAGTGAGGAGCAGATATTGTACGTTGTGGGGTGGTGTTGTGTGCCTCACTGGGAAGTTCCAGTAAACAGAATGCATTGGAAGGAGGCGTTGCTTTGCTCTAAGGAGCAGATGTTCAGAGCTGTCTTTAGGCTGAGTGCGTGAGGCTCGGCATGACGGAGCAGCCTTTGTGGCCTCTTCACTCTTGTCATGTATGTGCTTCTCAGACTTGCTCACAGAAGCTGTTTCTTCTGGCCTTTCCTCACATGCTGTGCTGTTCATTCTCCATCGGGCTCCCCTCTTGTCTGCCTGCTTTTCTTGCTTCCTTTTTTTTCTTTTTTTATTTACCCAACTCTCTGTCACTCCTTTGGGCTCTTCTCTCTTGCGTTTCCTTTGCTGTCTTGTTGTTTTTTTTCCCTTAAAGGCAAAAAAATGTCAAAATACTGACAAATGCCTTGTGTGGCCACAGTCGCCATGGTGACCCTAGCCATGCCCAAGAAGTGCCTGGTGGGTGGAAACACTGGGAAGATGGAAGCTCAGTTGTGATTTAGCAGAATGAATGAATAAATGAAACATGGCCTTTGTTGGATACACACTGGGAAGACCCCCCTCCCTTTGGTGAAGTCCTACCTCTCCATGGGTCTCTGTACTGTACTATACCTAATAAAACTGCACACACTGGTAGGTGGTTGCACGGAAGCCCAGTCTGTGGACTGACTTTTAGCAGCACTTGCATCTGTGCAGATAACATGTTCGGATCAAGTGTCAAACTAGGTGTGTTCTCAGAGAAGGTTGCTCAGGCACAGCACGCATCTGCTGTTGATTTGAGTTTTTTTTTTTTTTTTTTTTTTTTTTTTTTTTTTTTTTGTGGCATCACTGGTTTGCATGAAAAAAAGGCCAAAGAGATGAGGCACGTGTGTGTGTGGATGCTTCTTTCTTATTTTAAAAGTTCTAAACAACACACTGATACGCTATGGTTTGTGGAGAGCGGCACCAAAGCAAAGACTTTGCCCATCTGAGGACACATGACTGTGTAAGAAGGGTTAACATTTGTGTCAAAGAATGGGAGATAGAAGAGCACTGTGTTTTACTTCCTGCCCCTGGCCTGTCTCTGTATTTCACTGCACCCGTGACAGTTTTCCATGTGGGATGAGGTCACAGGCAGGAATTAGGGTAGGGTCGCGGGCAGGCTCGATAAACTGTGCTGCGCTCCACTGCTGGTCTTCAGCCTGCTCTTCTCTGTGCAGAGGTGTGACACACCGTGTCTCTGGTTGCCTGCTTTCTTCTGCTCCCCTTAGTAGCCCACTGGGAGCACTTCTGTGGTGTGTGTCAAGGAACCAGAGGAGGCAAGTGACTCACTGCTTGTTTCCTCATTAATCACTTGGGCTCCACTTCTGATCAGTTCAGTTCAGTATGCTTTACAATGGGTCTTACAACAGTGTCACAGACGCAATTAAAAGAGGTAAGACAAGGACAGCCTAGAGACATAACAGCATTCATATTAATCAGATTTAAAGGTTAGTGTGAAAAGGCAGTGCAACAAAGAATAGGAAACAGGTGTACTGAGACCTCCACACGTTTATTTATTTATCAGAGAAATAGAGAACACTTTTGTGACTCAGAAGTCAGAAAAGCCCCTTTTATTCTGCAAAACATTACACTTGTAGATAACATTGCTGAACCATAATGAGCAGTAAATGTCAGTGTCGTCACTTCAATACCTAAGATTATGATGCTAGTAATATAGCCAAACTGCTCATTGTCTACTTAGATACTGTTCAGAAAATTGTGTCAGAGACGTTTATATGCTGTTTATGTAAGGAAAAAAGACCTCAAGTTAGAAGGATGTTTCTGAGCTGTAAAAAACAGAATAATATCAGAATCCATATACACATGGACAAATTTGATGGTACCCTTCCATTAAAGGAAAAAAAAAAACACAATATACACTGAAATAACTTGAAACTGACAAATGTAATAATAAATAATTAAATGAACATTGACCAATGAAAATCAGACTTTGCTTTTGAATTGTGATTTAATTGAACATTAAAAAAACCAACCTAACAAAACTGACCTGGATGTATTAGTTGGTACCCCAAGAAAAGACTGAAAATAATTGGACCATAGTGACACAATAAACTAAAGCGTGGCCTGTAGTCAACATCAGAGGTGTCTTCAATCTTGTAGTCAGTTAGTCAGCCTATTTAAATGGTGAAAAGTAGTCACATTGCTGTTTGGTGTTAGGGTGTGGACCACACTGAACTTGGACCAGAAAATGCACAGAAGAGAGTTGACTAAGGAGATCAGAAAGAAAATTTTTGACAAGCATGTTAAACGTAAAGGCTATAAGACAATCTCTAAGGGGCTTAATATTTCTGTGACTACTGCTGCAAATATTAAGAAATTTGGTGTCCAAGCCAACCTCCCTGGGTGTGGCTGCAAGAGGAAAATTGATGTAAAATTGAACAGAAGAATAGTATGGTTAAATAGTTAAACAAAGATCCAAGGACAATTTACAAAGAGATTCAAGGTGAACTCCAAGGTCAAGGTACATCAGTGTCACATTGCACTACGTCGCTGTTTGAGAAAAAGTGGGCCTAATGGAAGATGACCCAGGAGGACTCCACTGTTGAAAGCAAATCATAAAAAAGCCAGACTGGAATTTGCCAAAATGCATATTGACAGCCAAAATGCTTCCGGGACAATGTCCTTTAGACGGATGAGACAAAACTGGAGATTTTTGGCAAGTCGGTCAGCTGTATGTTCACAGATGCAGAAATGAAGCTTTCAAAGAAAAGAGCACTGTACCCTCTGTGAAACATGGAGGAGGCTCGGTTATGTTCTTCTTTGCTGCAACTGGCACAGGGTGTCTTGAATCTGTGCAGGGTACAATGAAATCTCAAGACTATCAAGGTGTTCTGGAGTGAAACGTACTGCCCAGTGCCAGAAAGCTCGGTCTTAGTCACAGGTCATGGGTCTTCCAATAGGATAATGACCCAGAACACACAGAATGGCTAAGGTCAAAAAAGAATGACTAAGGTCAAAACATTGTACTATTCTAAAGTGGCCTTCTATGAGCTCTGGTCTGTTGAACATCTGTGGAAAGAGCTGAAACATGCAGTCTGGAGAAGGCACCCTTCAAACCCGACACAGCTGGAGGTGTTTGCTCATGAAGAGTGGGCAGAAGTCTCAGTGAGAGCTACAGAAATTTCTTGATTACAGCGGATGCCTCAAAAGGTTGTGCAACAAAATATTAGGTTAAAGTTCCTGTAATTTTTGTCCAGGCCAGTTTCATTAGTTTGGTTTTTAAATTACTCTGTTGAAGTACAGTTTAAAAGTCTGATTTTCATTGGTTGATGTTCAGTAAATTATTTATTTTGTCAGTTTCCAGTAATTTCAATGATTATTGTGGGTTTTTCTTTCTTTAATGGAAGGGTACCAACAAATTTGTCCGTGTGTAGTGTTACGCCAGAGGTCACGACACCGGCAATGTGAAAATAAACAAGTAACATTCTGATGAATGAGAGGGAAATGCCAAGCGTCTCTGCTTGATTTAATTTAATAGTTAGAACTGTTGCAACCACCAGAGTATATTGTGCTGGAAGCTTACATTTCTAATAATGTACTCAGTCAGTAGCATTACCATTGCACATTTGAAATGCAGATTTATAGCCTGAGAAGAATTTGTGACCAAGGAAAGAATTTAGTGACGATACAGGTTTTTATTTGGAAGCGTCCCTTGCACTAAATCCTCTTATTTGATTAAAGGTTATTTTTCAAAATGAAGAATAAAAAGGAATTTTATAATTTTAAAAAGGGCTTTCACACTTTGGGGCCAGGAACTATACAGTAATATCATTGTTCATGCTGCTTGTTTAGCCACAGGTCTTACGTGGCATGTGGAGTGAAAGTCTTGGAAGTGGAGTGGGATATACACCAGAACGCATGCAGACCATATGGTAGTGCCTGTCTCCTGCACTGTTGTAGGCACTCTTGCAGCTCTGAGTGCCTGCAGATTAGTTGCGCTGTGCTTATCCCCTTACCTTTCAGCCAAATCACTGCGACTTTGGAGAGGAATGCCGGTGTCTTTCAATAGCGCTGTTGTAATTTTATGCAAAGCTTGGGAACAAAATTTTTGTCTGCTGCCTTTCACGTTCCTTCTTGAGTTTCACACATTAAACAAGCTTCAGATCTTCAAGAGGAAGGTTAACAAGCTATAGTGCACATACTTAGTGGGGCAAATATTACTCCCTGTGGATAATGCCAGTTTTCATTTGTTTTCAATTGTTCTCTTGTCTTGGAATTGTCTTTGATCTCTTCATGTTATGGAGTGACATAGTTATATATAACCTTCAAGTGGGTTTCAAGGAGACCTTGTCTGCTAATTGATGGTTGTCATTTTAACAGGTTCTGTATAGAAGACAGAGATACTGCCTTTGCTTTGTTATCCCTTTTGAAACATTCTTGCCTGCCTCTGCCATAACTCACACATGATCTCTCATTGTGCTGAATGACCTCTTTTGGTGGTAATGTACAGTAAGACCCAGAGCCTCATTCCTTTCCCATCCAAATGCCTCACTGTCGCCTGGGTTCTGTGATTGAGGTTATAGTAGGGTTATTGCTTGTCAGAATCCAGTTGCATGGAAAAGATGGATTAGGCCAGATTTACAAAACCTTTCTGGGCAAGGTACCACTGGAAGTCCCTATCAGGTAATCGGATTCCCTTTTAATGTTTGTCGTGTAGGTTTCACAATAGTACAAAATTGTGTATGTTTATAGTAGGTTTATGCCTTTTTCAAATCCACCATATTCAATGTACCATTTCCATGCACCTTTTCATGTCACCTATGGGTTCACATACCCCCTAGTTAGGAAATGTCAGATGAGGTTTATGCCCCTGCTAGGTATGCTCTGAATCAATTATGTTAGTGCACAGTTGTAAGAGGTCTCTTACCTGGTTCCCATGACACCCAATAACCCTGCAATAACTGAGGCTAAGTTAAAAGACGTGTCCTAAAGGAAAGATTAAGCTTCTTTACATAATTTGTGGCTCTCACTGCTGTTCATGCAAACAAAATATAGGCCTATAAGGATGAGCTGAATATAATAATAATGCACTGTATATGTAAGAGCCTCCATTAATTTCAACTCTAAACTGCTGTATAAATTTTTAAATCCTTTTATATTTTCATTGATGGATTTCAAATCCCAAGAGGAGTCTTATTTTGGTACCCATCTATAAAAGACTTAACCTGAACTGTCTCTTTAAAATGTCTAGCTGTCTGAATTACACTGTGGATTAAAACCACTAGATATTTAGATTCTCGAATGTGCAGTTCGACAATGGAAAAACACCAGTTGTTTACTAAAGGTGCTTCAAAACACATCCCACATGGGGCAAGAGACTTCATGAGAGGCTGAGAATGTAGTGGGCTGGGATTAGTGTCAATCTGGTACTGTTCTATGGTGGGCTGGGATTAGTGTCAGTCTGGTACTGTTCTATGGTGGGCTGGGGTTAGTGCCAGTCTGGTATTGTTCTATGGTGGGCTGGGATTAGTGCCAGTCTGGTATTGTTCTATGGTGGGCTGGGGTTAGTGCCAGTCTGGTACTGTTCTATGGTCAACTGGGGTTAGCGTCTCTCTGACACTGCTTTGTGGTGTGGTGGGGTTACTACCTGTTTGACACAGTTCTGTGGTGGGGTGGGGTTAGTGCCTGTCTGTAGCGATCTGGGGCTAGAAGAGCAAAGCTCATTGTGTATAAATTTGACATCTGAGATTAATGCAGTCCTAGTCTTTTCTTAAATACGTGTTTGATACATCAGTGCAAAAGCATTCATGCAGATGCTATGAGCTTTTTTAGTCTCTTCCCAAGGGACTCCTGTACAAATTAGTTATGTGAGCTGATCATATCTGTGAAAATATTTTACTGGTGATAACTCTAGACGTCTTAGAACAAATACTGCATATCTTGTCTGAGTCATTTCCCCTGAAATCCTAGACAGTCTAAAAACAAAATGAAATATATTTGCATGTAAATATGAAGTCTATGGTTAGTGGAGGTTAGCAGTTCAGATCAGATGAAATCCGCTGTGATAATCCTGTTTTATGATGTTTGATTGATGTCTAAACCAGGTGTGATTAGTTTTCTGATTGGTGTATGTGGCTGTGGATGGTGACGGCGGGCAGTGAAAGAGCCTGTAAACACACAGCATGTGACATTTTATAGAAAGCATTCCGCACTACTCTTGTAGACCCTTGTAGTTTATTTTCTTTCTTAGTACCATATGTGTTACAGCTGGGAAACTCTGCAGATTGAGAGCACTAACATCTCTACTGCTAAGAGTAATATCAAGCTTGCCGTTAATACATTCGTTACAGGTTGTCTCCTAAGGCACAGGAAGCACTGTATTTTCCACTTTCAGTAATGGCCACTGCACACGGCCTCTTATAAGCATATACCTGGCAAAACAGTCTGTGTAGTCTTTGCTAAAGAGTGCTTCTCCATGCGGACTGCGCGGAGCAGAGGTGGGGGCTGGCTAACTAGCTTGCTGTGTCGTGACCCCTCCCCCCACCCTGCTCCCATTTCCACAGGCTCGCTCGGTCTCCTCGCAGGGCCAGTGTAATGATGGTGGAAAGAGGTTATTACACACTGATGGAACCAGAGGGCTGTCAGCACGCAGGCGGTGTCTCGAGCAGGCGTGTTTCACGGTCGCAGGAGGTTTTGATGACTGCAACCGGCAGGCGCGTGGTTTCAGTCCCACACTCGGGGAAAGGCTTTTCCACGCGCCGTTTAACCGTGTCAGAGAAAGCCGGCGACTCCAGAACGCAGGGCCTGTTGCACGCGTGGTGTCGCTTTGCAACATTTACTGTTGTAATTAAGTTTGTGTTTTGTTGGCATCTACTTTCTTTTTTCTGTGGGTGTTAATGTGTCTTCAGTTAAACACAGTGTGGCATTTAGAGATAGCTAACCTTAACAGTAGTATGAAAATAAATAGCTCTACAACATAATGTCTCTTTGCATGACATGAAAAATGTCACTGACATGAAGTTTATAGGTGGGTTTGGGTTTTAGTCTCTGAGAGTCAACCAAGGAGCTCTTCTGCACATGTTGTGTTTGTTCTTAAATATTGAAACACTGTCTGTTGGAGCTATGTCATAGTCCATGTGATGACAGCAGTTATGTCACCTAGAATTGTGCTCAGTGTCTTTGTTTGACAATGTTAGCTTCTCTTTAAATAGTTCCAGTAAAAAATGCACGTAGAGGAGGAGTCCCCGGGAATGCTGCAGGAATGCTGCATTTTAATTGGACCCGTCCTAAATGTAACCCAAATCACAGGCTAAGCCTGTACATTCACCAGGTCCCAGGGCACTTCCTGGATTAAACAGCTGTATATAAACAGGGTTTCTAACCCTCACAGTACAGTGTCTCTAACTAGATTGTGTATTGGCTGTCCTACTTTCAAGGTGCCTGTATGATTTCCTCAGGGAATGCCAGTGACTGTGATTCTGTGTTACGCTGCAAGAGTTAATGTGACTTTGCTTAGTTCCACTCCTTCAGTGTTCTATGGTATCCAGTCTGTAGAGCCCTTGTGATAGGAGGGACTCAAATTAAAACCTCATTAAATCTGGAAGCCTCTTCATTCAACCCCTGAAACGGCTGCAGAGGGCCAGGGTTGGAGCTGTTAACCCAACGCCACTGATTTGTTTGGTGGTTTTTAGTCCACAATAGCCATGGTTCCAGTGTCTGGCCTGAGTCCAGTGCACCAACACAAAGTCTGCTATTGACTATTGAGAAAGAAAGACTCGTTTTAACTGTTCTTGCTGTCACTTTGACTTAATTATACATGTTGCTCTTCTGATGTATGGGAAGTTGACAGGGTCAGGACTGCCAGGAAAACTAACAGCAATGTGGTTGTTTTTGCATTAAATTTTCAGTTTGGCAGAGGTACTGCAACATTTTAATATTATGCATAATTGATTATGTAGGTATATGATCTAAAAGGACACATCTGATTGTTTATATATTTAAAATGGTGTAACACACTTTTTTGGTTAAATGGTTTTTAACATTTAATAATTCTGACTTTTTAAATATGTTTGGTGACTTGTAGGTTCTAAGAGCTGGCATTTGTGATTCTGTTTGCATTTAGTGAGGTCCGTGCCCACGCTTCTGCCCCTCTCTCTCTGTCTCTCTCTCAGATGGGGTGCACGTGGTATCAGCCCAGTGCCTCCTACGGGTCACCATTATCACAGATGAGATGCTGACCAACAGCATCACATTACGCCTTGCTGACACCACCCAGCAGCGCTTCCTGTCCCAGTGGCTGGCCCGCTTCCTGGAAGACGTGGCTCGGGTGCTGTCGGCCTCACGGCAGGACGTGGTGGTCTTCAATGTGCAGGATGACACGGACGTGCACGCCGGCATCCTGAATGTGAGCCTGTCGGCGGTGACAGTGCCTGGGGCAGGGTCGCGGGGCGCACGCCAATTTTTGTGCTCTGAGGAGCTGCAGGAGCGACTGTACCTGAACCGGAGCCTCCTGACTCGCCTGTCCTCCCAGCGCGTGCTGCCCTTTGATGACAACATCTGCCTGCGCGAGCCATGCCAGAACTACATGAGGTGCATCTCTGTGCTGCGCTTCGACGGCCTGGCGCCCTTCGTCTCCTCTGACACCGTCCTCTTCCGGCCTATCCGGCCTGTCGCGGGCCTGCGCTGCCGCTGCCCATCTGGCTTCACGGGAGACTTTTGCGAGATGGAGGTTGACCTGTGCTACTCACGGCCCTGCGGGGCCCACGGTGTGTGCCACGGCTCTGAGGGGGGGTTCACGTGCGAGTGCCTCGAGGGCTACACTGGTGAGTGAACCGCCCTATGTGGTCCAGTGTCATGGTAACGCGCCACTGTAACACATCACCAAGCTTTAAGGCACTACTTCTGTCTGAATACTCTGTGGTTGGAGGTGCTGCTTCTAACTGAAATTTAAACATTCATAAACTGAAAAATAATTATGACAGTGTAATGCTTTTGTGAAAGCGGAATTGCTTTTGTTTCCTGTTTTGTGTTGCTTATATAAATACAGTAGGTGTTCACAGGCAGCCCCAAAAAGTGAAAGTGACATGCAGTAAAATTGTTCTAAAACCAAAATGCCACTTGTTTTATCTCGCTGTGTGTTTCACATTTTCCTTTGAACCTGTCACAGTCCTTGCTGATATCCAAGTTTTATATTTAGGTACAAGTTGCCTTTATTTAATATCTGTTAATTCTTGCTAATTAAAAAAAATCACAGTGTGCTTTTGTTTAATTTTTTTGTAATGTCTATGCAAAAGCTGGTCTAAAATACCATATCATATATTTAATAATTAATCAACAAAGTGCTATGAATATTTTAATACCTTTTTAGGTAAATTGTTAGAGCATGGCTGGATCACAAAATGGTGAATCTCCGGCTGTCCTGTCAAGGTCTGCTGGCTCAGATGATAGGTGTTTTGGACGAAGGATGTGAAAATAAGTGTGGCACTGGCGTGAAGTGTGTGAGAAGAACACGTGCGTGGTGGAGGTTTTCATACTTGTGAGGAGTATGCGGAAAAGGTGCTACCTTGCTACACGTTTCCAGATATCATACTTGTCCTTGTTTAGTGCTGCTCCACCTTTTCACTCTTTGTGACGTCAGACAGGCGTACATTCAGTCCCACGCGGCCTCAACTTGTCTGCCACAGCATGTCACTGGCCATGAACAATGACTTTGACATTATGTAGATGCAACTTGATCCAAAAGCACTGTGGTGTTACACAAAGGCTCCAGTCAACTTGTAGTGTGCGTAACTGAAAGCTTGTAGACATACCTGTATTAATAGAGCACTATGAAGCTGTAAACAAGATTCTGCCCATTTAAACACTTTGAGGGTCTCCATAAAGTGTCTGTAGTCTTTGCCAACATGTTCTATGCCTGGCTAATGTGCTAAATGACATAACAGAGAGATCTTTGCTTTAGACTAAAAACATGCATGTTGCTGAGTTGCTTGTTTGGCAACCTTACTGGATGCATTTGGAAGCTGACCACCTTGTGGGCCTGATGTCAAGAGCTTTGCAATCCTGAAGAGGTGGTTGTGATCATTGCCAATGCCGTCTGCCCAGACAAGATGTCATCTGGTTAAGGCATGCTGGATGTTCTGTGAAAGCGATACAAATTCCATTAATGCAGCTGGCTCTGTGGAAAACTTAGGGATGGTGACCGCTGACACCCTCATGATTCTCTTGCCATCGGTCATTTAGCTGCAGCTGCCATTAGAGTGTATGAAGATATTGGGCTGCACCTAAAGGCCACAGGTGCCCTGCCACTCTGCTGAGGAAGCCCAAGCCTTGCTTGCCAGACGTCCCATTGAAGACCTCAGCCTCCTTGCTGTTGAATTAATTTTACCTCCGTCTTCAAGAGGCTAAACTTCTTGTACATCTAAGAACTTGTCTAGTGCCCCATCTCTGCTTTCTGAACCATACCTATGTACCACTCATCACCTCTGACATTACTGTGGCTCCTCATCACAGCCAGAACATTGCAGCTTCCTCATTCTCTGCTGAGACTCCAGCTGCACTTACCATTGTCTCTCCGGTGATCCATGACCATCCTCTGCCCCCACACACTTAAAGGCTGCTTACTCACAATCAGCATAATGCATTTGTTGTACACCATCAGATATGGGCTGGGCCAAACATCTCTTTCTTTAACTTCATCTGAATATTTTATTATGCTGTCAAACACTACTCAGGAGAACAAACAGCAAGCGGTTAAGCACATTTGTGGAACCAACTCCGAATTGCTCAAGTGTATAACACGAGGGATATTCTAGCAAATTGGCCACAGTGTGTTGTGAAGGAGGTTTTCTGGTTGTGTTCAGATAGAAAACTCCACTTGTTTCCCACTCCGTTTGTATCTAGCCCATGCATTTCTGTTACCTAGCAGCGCCAAATAGGCGAGCTGCTCAGCAGACCCCGAAAGGCAGAGCTTGTTCTCTGGAGGCTCCATGTCTCCACACTGCTGGATGCCCAGGCTCCACCCAGAGATCCTGAGGAGCAGCCAGGGGGAATAATCCATGTTCCAGGTGCTCGAGCATTGAACGGTGTTGACACCATCAAACTCCCCCTCGGAGGTAGGAGGAGGAGAGAGCGGGAGGAGAAAGAATGCTGAAGTATAGTGATATTTAATTATGTGTGTCGTTAGAGGGTTGGTAAGTGGAGGGGCTGGAGTGGTCTGTAAAATCAGTGAAGACTTGTGTTCCACACACTGGATAATCCTTCCTTTGGATAGAATCCATGAGACAAACAGTGACACAAAAGATGCATTCCAGATCCTTATTTTGCCATCTGGGATGGTGTCAGACATTGCCATATTGGGTGGGGGCATCATTTGTTGTTTCAGTATTTCTTTGTAATTTCTCATCACTCTTAAATTGCATAAAGCAGCAAGATTGTGCGTCTGCTTTGTGTAAATCACGGTAAATCACTTTTCCAAAGCCCTTTGTGAAGAAATGCCCCTGTAAAAGTCGTGTAACCATAAATTTAAACATCGGTATCACAGAATAGTTGTGCATACAATATGAGCACATTATATTTGTCTTTGTTTTGTGCTTTTTCAAGTACATTTAGTGTGGCACATGCATTTGTGCAAACACGTTTATAGGATGCGCTCGTAGCTTGAATGATGTTTAGTATAAGATGTCTCTGAATTGCTTATTGGTTACAGCTGGATCACCACAGAATCTGTGGTCTTTGGTGAATTTGGGAGGCTGGAACAAGCTGTTAAACAGTAACATGCATCTGGCATGTTTTCAATGACACATTTTGTCATTTACAGTGCAGTGTTCTCTGCTCCCTACAGTTCTTACGTATTTGTTCTACTACGTATTTTGTTGTAGAAATGCAGGCTGGGTACCTCACTCAAGAGCAGCATAACAAGACTCCCTGGTTTTGAGTCTAGGTCATTAATCACTGCACCTGCTGGCTACCAGTTTGCAGTTACTGCTGCACAGTACCTGACTGTATATTATGTGGACATCCAAACATCAAGAGGACAGCACTCCATTAACCACAAGTTTTAATGTGCACACCAAAGAAGGGCTTTGTCCAGAAATGTTTGTGCTTATTTTTTTCTCATGAAAACATGTTTTTTGTGAGTTTTTTGTGATTCAGTACCCTTACCTATTTACGTTTTTGACTGAGCAGTAGATTCTTGCGTATTAAGTGATGGAAGATGGAAAATGTAATTGTGCTGTCACAAACCTTGGTTTAGAGTCAGATTAGTATTGATTTATGTAGGAAATTACTTCCAAATGATCTAAAATTTCATTTTACAATTTAAAATTATCTTAGATAAGTAGGGCAAGTGTAGACTTTGAGACATCTCGAGACGTCTCATTTTTTTGCCTACTGATTATAATGATTCTGTGTGAACCGTGCTAATTTAAAGAGTGTGTCAGACAGCCAGTCATTCCTGAGTGTCACGAAAGTGGAACTGCAGGTCAGTGCACATAGATAAACAAAGGATAAACAATTTAGTGGGGAAATGGCAGGTTGTTTCTTCTAACGGGATGCTGACGTTGTTCTGGCTGCCAGAAATCGGAGAGTTGTCGTGTTAATGGATAATGTGTGTCACACAACAGTGGTCTCACATGCAGCAATGTTATCACATTGTCAGAGTTGAGGGGGTACTTTGCCTTTAAGTAAATTAGACACTAAATGAATGAATGAACTTTATCTTAAAGCTCTTTCACTGACACAGACATTGTCTGTTATACAGATGTGCTGCATTTTGTCTTACAGTGCATCACTGTTGTGGTGGAAATCAGAGATCTATTTTAAATGACAGTACTGGTAAAACCAACTTACAAATGTTATATATGCGCATGTGGAAATTGTCATTGGGTCATTTCATGTCAAGTTCACTTGCTCAAATCCCCAGAGGCTCAGAAGCCATCTGAGTGCAGGTCTGTACAGGTCCATATTTATCACCGCTCCACTAATTCCTGCTATACACATTCCAAACTAATTTTTCACCAATTCAGTAATGATGTTGATTATCCTGTCTCTGTGTCTGGGAGCAATAATAGCAATAGTAGGAAGGCTAGTTTATGTTATTATCCAGTTCTCCTACATTACCTTGACACACATTTTAAATCCTGCTGTGGGACAGCAGTGAGTCTCCATGGTAACCATCGCTATATAGCAGGGCACTGGAGCAAAGAGCAGGGAGAAACTGCGAACTGATTGGGCGCAACCCTGACTCTCTCCATCTACATATGTGCGTTTAAGGTTTTAGGGGCCAGTCACAGTCAGTACTGAATTACTGTTAACTCCACAGGAAGTTGTGAAAAGTTGTTAAAGATTTTATATAGTGTATAGATATAAGTTCTACAATCCATAATGTAACTCGATTATTATATGCCAAAACTATCTTTTATTGTCATTGCGTACATGTTACGGTAAACTTTCTTCTCTGCATGTAGCCCATCCCCGGGGGAGCAGTGGGCAGCCACATGCAGCACCCAGGGAGCTAGTGTTTGAGTGTCTTGCTCAAGGACACACCTGGCAGCTGGGCTGGGACTTGAACAGAAAGACTTCCAGCATTCCAGCGCTACAGACTGAGCCACCCGCCCACTCTGTTAGAGCTCCTCGACTGATGTAGCAAGTCAACCAAGTCCACATGCAGTCGATGATAAATGGACGATAAAAATAGGCAGCCGCTCACCTTTCTCAGATGCGCTCTCTAGCACTTGCTTTGACTTGTTGTTTGTGCATATTTCGAATTTCTTGTGGAGTTGCTTTCTGTAAATTTAATGCAAAATATTTAGGGCTGGTACTGATTAAAATTTTCTTGATCAATTAATCGAAAAAAATTTTAATCGATTAAATTCGATTATTACATATAGATCCAACTACTTTTAGCTGATCTGCTTGCATTGCAACTCTGCATTAGTCAGTGATAAAT